>CAKOGP040002358.1:2338-125089 GCA_933822405.4 Cylindrotheca closterium | reverse complement strand
CCCCGGAAGCCCCAAAGTTACAGCGACTATTATCAAGTCTAGGACATGGAATTCGCTGATGTGTTCGATGTGTGGTAGTGTTGATCACCAAAGGCTCCATCCAATCGACTGCACAAAGGAAAATTTGCCGCCAACTTCACCACATCAACACCGGGAACATCAACAACCAACCTTCCTCCCAGCAGACGTACATCCCTTCCCATGCCGATATCTGATATGGTAAGGAAGCTACTAGGTTTTCAAGAGTCTATGTTGATATTATGGAGATTGCTGCCTTTGCAGTACGAATCGTCGCAGTTGCGAAATACGTTTGCATGGACGAGGCGATGGTATCGTACAGGATCTTCTTGTTCCAATTGGACTTGGGAATTGAAAATGATGATACTTTACATGGCTTAGCGAAACTTTTTCACCAAAGAGGTCGCCGAAGCGACTCCATTTGAAGCCGAGATTATCGACCACTTCACAGTATTTTCAAGTCCAGACAATCAACCGTGAATCGTCAATAAGAGTTGCAACCATACCCGCATACTGCCAACACACTATCCAGAGACTATTTAAGGTGTGATGGGCACAACATATGCATGGCTGGCTCAGTAGAAAGGCAGATCTACACCATGACTGCACTTGTTTTGCAAGGTGCACTTTGACATGGACGCATTCTGCTTCCATGAACTTGGAAATATAGTTGATTTGGTCCAACAATCGATAGCTTCGATCTACCAACCGTAGGGTCAATTTCATCTTTTTGATCGGTGGCAACTTTTTGTTAATGTAGCGTTCTTGGAGGCAGGTTGCTTCCTGGACGCGACATATCAGATACAAGGATTCCTTCAGTGGATCTGGATCGGGTGTGTAGGCATGCGAAGGAAGGGGAGACGAAATGGACAATAAGCCACAGTAGGCGGAGACTTGCATAAGAATACCCGAAAAGCTTCCTTGAAGCATTCTCCGTCGGTCCAATGTTTCCATGGATATAACTGGAGCAGTATCAGATGATTCAATACTGTCGGCTCTGCTTCGTAGTGGTAGTGTCGCTGTCGTTGATTGCCCCGAGTTTGAATCTATTGTGGAGAGAGCTATCACTCTCAGAGTTCGCGATTGCAGGATCATTAGAAGGGATGAAAGAAGTCGCATCATCAATGTGTTTGTCTTGGTCTCTTGGACTTTGCAATGTTATGCAACGCGATCATCAAACATTTCTTTCCAAATCCATCATCATCATCACCATCCCCCACGTCATCCATTTCATTGATTGATTCATTTTGGTCGAATGTGAGCTGATTCGAAATCTGTGTAATAACGGAGCACATATTTAACACGGTAAACACTGCTTTTTCGATAAAAATCGCGTAAAACAACAGCACTTCGCGAAAAACAGCAACTCGGTGAACATTCCGTCCAATCTCCGCCAATTTTATGTGAAACATTTCCGACTTCCGCCACCATGGAACTATTTTAAAAAAAGACAAACGCTAAATTGAAAATAGCATGTCCATTTTCCGACACCTCCTGAAATCCGAAGCCCGCTTTCAAGCTTGCGGTTCTGATCTTGACGTCATCACAAATCAAATGTAAAGGTCAAACCGTTCAAAACTCCAAACAAGATGAACCCTATTCCACAATTCCAACAAGTATTATCCAGACAAGCAGTCGTCACAAGCTTCCGCAAGGCCATCGTTGTTTCCCCGGCGAGTTGTTGTTCTGTAGTAGGAGCGTCCTCGTCCTACTGGTCAGCCGCCAGGGAACAAATGCCCAAAGAGAAGGAGCAGGAGGAGGAGCAGGATCATTACGAGAAGAATGGTCACTTGCTGGTCGATCATTTGAATTACATTCACAACATGCTGGATCATACGATAAAGATGGAGAATACACTTGAAAGATTGAATTCGACCAATGCCAAAAAGCATTTGGCCTACAAGACACGCATTGCAAACAAGGACGACGAGCTCCTCGATGTCTTGTCACGACAAGCTGCTGCAGAGAAGGAAGAACTCACGAAACAGCTTGGGGGCTTGAAAAATATGATGAAACGAGTCCAAAACGAAACAGCTTACTATGCTGTAAATGGTGGTGCTGGTGATGGTGTGTCCGACGCAGATCGCTTCGTCAACGATAAAGAAGAAGCCGAAGTTGGTGATCGGATTATTGACTATGCCTCCAATTTGGAGGATACTAAAGTGGTCGAGCGGAAGCACAAGTTGTAGGATAAATTTTAGTATTACATTGTATTGGAGAGCAAGTCAGATGCCAATATTGTTATTATAGAGTAGTTGTGGTAAAATCTTCTTCCTACATACTCGTACCTGGTACCAGGTAGGCAGCATACTGCAATTGTAAGCAAACGGACACGGCTGTTCGTTAAAGGTATCTTCCGTCATCATCATCGCAAAACAACGAGAAGTCTTTTTATTTCAACTTCGAATTGTCTAACGTGTAGGAGAACGAATCAATCATTGGATTCCTTTCATCATACTGACGACGGCCGAACGACCGTCACAACAGCATTGCTCCGCAACACCAAGTCCGATCAATTTCAGTGGTATAGTCTCAACAGATAGGAGCAATGTGAACGCAGCAGCAGCAGCAGCAGCAGTAGTAGCAGGAAGGATGCCATTTTTTAAGTTCCATGCAAGGGGAAGAACCGGATATGCAAAGTGTCGACACAAGCTTGGCTCCTTCTCTGGAAAGTGATGCTGACAGTGTTCGCTGGGTCCGTACTTCTCCCTTTGGAAACGAATCATCACTCGACCAGCTGTCTTCGGCTCAAAGTTCAAAGGTTGGCTTGAACCATACCGTGCCACCTTTTGACAAAGAAGCGCTTGCTTTTGAACAATCAAATTAGGAAGGAGTTGCCGAGTCGTTGGAAAACGTAGCCGACAAGTCCGCCGAGCCAACGGAGGATGAAGCCAACACTGATTAATCAAAGACAAACGACACCATGTCCGTTCCAGACGACAACTTGAATCATCCTATGGAAGCCCCAGCAGAATTAGATTCAGTCCCGAGCCAAAGAAAAATGATACTGGTCAAACCGAGATGGCTCAACCGGAAATGGAAACTACGCCTTCTGCAATTCCTGCAGAAGATACCCAGAAAGTGGCACAGGATAACCATCCCGAGCCAGTAGTCAAGATTAAAGACGTGGAACCAAGACAAGAGGAAACTCTGAGTGCCTTCGAACAAGAGCTTCAAAAGGCTCACGATAGAGACATCGAAAGAGCTCACGGAACAAGAGGTGCACAGAATGATTGTGGAAATGCGCCAAGCCGCTGAAAAAGCCGATTCCGAGGAAGCTGCCGAACGTGAAATGCAGAGAATGGTCGACGAAATGAAATGGGCTACTGAAGAACAAGTAGACGAAGAAGCCGAAGAACGAGCGTATCTCGAACGAAAACGAAGACAACGACGCCGAAAAATAGAGCGAAGCCGAAGAACGAGCAAGAGCCCAAGTAGAAGTAGAAGTAGAAGCAAGAGCCACAGCGGAAGAAAAAGCCGAAGTAGGAGCCACAGCCGACGATGAAGTTCGAGTCCATGGAGTGACAGCTCCTCAAGCAGTGAGAGTTCAACGGACGACAGTTGGAGCAGTGGAACCTCAAGTGGCTGGAGTTCCAGATTCCAGCGTTACGAAAGCAAGAACAAAAGACAAGGAAAACTAATTTGAATATGACAACGGACATGACTATACTTCGACGTTACTCATTTCTGCTGGATCTGGAGTCTGCAAAACAAAACAAAACAAAACAAAACAATAGGTAGGTGGGGTCACGAGCCCAGCGAATACTTGCCTTCCTTTCTCATCCGCAATGAAATACGACACAGTGCAATCGTTGATACGCTTTCATCTTCTCATCCGCAACAACTCCGACGGTGTAAATGCTGTACGTTGGCAGATATGCCAGTCTCATGGCAACGTAGTAGTAGTAGTATAATAAATAGTAAGGTGGATTGAAGGTTCACTCCGCTGCTCCCTTTGTTAGATGTTCAGTCCAGTGCCATCCATACGCAAGACGACGTGCTCCACCGAAGTTGCCAATGGCAACGACAGCTGATCACACGGATAACCGATAACACTTGCTCTTCCATGCTTGATGTTTGAGCTACAGTGATGGGCCAAAGATACTGATATTCTGTAGGGGAGACTTCCACATTGTTTGCCTTCGAATCCAATAGGGAAAAAATGAAGAAGACCTTGATGATGATGATGATGCTGTTGTTGCTGTTGCTGCCTTTGAATCCAACGAAATAACAGAAAGCTCCACTCGACAAGCTTGATGATGATGAGATGATGATGAATGCTTTGTAAGCGCACCAATCCGAAATACTGTAGAAACAAAGAGTACAATCCAAATCATGTCCCATCCCAACTGTCCTCGTGGACCTCTTGACTCGACGACCAAAAGGCCAGCATCAAAGAGTTGAAGGTCCGAGGGCTCATGATTTGGTTTCCAGAGATCCGGTCTACCTGGGTTCTTGCCAATCTCAGTTGCGTTTATGAGCCTCGGCTCGACCACATTCCCACCGCAGTCCCACTCAACGATTCGATTCGATTCGTTTGGGCGGCCAAACACACGATGGAGGGAAGCAATCCAAACTCAGCAAGCCATAATATCGACAGACCAATGCTTCCTACTTGACTCTAGTGAGTGACCAATCCACTAGAATCGCATAGGAAACACTGGCCATCCGAAGGATCCCTAAGGGAGTGTGAGAAAACAAGAGTACGAAGGGAAAAAAATAATACAATCATCCAGACTCGCAGACCCAAAATGCTGTACAAATATCAGTAAAAGGACGGAAGGAAAAAGTGGTGAGGTGGTAGAACAGAAGGTATATTCAATCGATATGGTCAAGCTTACCTGTAAACAGTAGAAATGCAAAGTAACGCCTTCGTCGTCGTCATGTCAAATTGACATTATGGGGTGGATTCAGATATAACTCCTCTTGGTGTGTGTGTTGTTGTTGCACACTATTATCATACTCTGTCTCTTCAAAAAATCGCAAACAAAAATAAACTAGAAGGATAAAAGGTGAGAAAAGAAGGGGCAAAATACGAATTCCGAATCCAATGCATACATCAATGAACTTACGCTTAATCGGCACCACTTATTCTTCGGTTTGCCACACGACGACTGAATCGTCTTCCTTCTTCCGTCAATCCAGATCCCAAAGCTGCCGTAGAAGCATCCTTCTGATCTTGCAAAAGCTTGGCCAATCGAAGGCTATATCGATCGCCCGATGTCCTCCAGCCAGATCCCAATCCGTCTTCAGGAATAGAAAGAATTGGAGATGTAGTAGCAAGGATGGAAAGATCGTCGTCTGTTTCAGCTACGATCTCAGATTGCCTGGGTGGTGCTGCAATCTCCTCGTTGCTGACATCGTTGATCGGATCCTCGGCCAAGGTAAGGAAGCTTGATTCACCAGAGTCGATGTCGATGTCAATGTCAATGTCGTCGTCATCTTCTTCTTCCTCTGGATGTTCCACAATGACAGAGAAGCTAGCAGTGAAAGTCCAGTTTTGTCGCTTGGCTTTTGCCTTCCTCTTCAACTTGGGACGTTTGGCCTTCGACCTCTTCTTCTTGATCACGGCAAGATCGAAAATGGCACCGTTCCATTGCTCGAGATCAAAGCGTAGAGGGAAAGGATCCTTCATCAAGGCGGCGATGTTTGGACCACCTTCAGAGGCAATGGCGTCATCATTGTTGAATCCATCCAAAGAAGACGAGTCAATGTGGCTCTCGTCGTCTTCTTCTTCTTCTTCTGGGTCTTCAATAATGACAGCGAGCAAAGGAGAGAACAGTTGATTCGTTCGTTTGGCCCATTCTGAAATTGAAGTTGGAAGCGTAGATTGCTTCAGCTTGCGACGCTTGGAGAACCTGACCGAGACAAGGTAGCCAATTGGATCGTCCAGTTCATCTAGTGCAGCGGATCGTCGTGGATTGACTGAAGTCCATTCCGTGGAAGGATTTGGAATAGCCGAATCCATCTTTGATCGCTTGGTAGGTCTAGAAGAAGGAAGGAAAGCAGAGGGCGGGCTTCTTTTGTGAGGCCCGGGAGGTGTCCATCGGTCGTTTACCCGTTGAGACCATTCTCGAACCGAACATGGAATGATGCTTGGGGCAGAGGGCGGAACGATGGACAAGTAATCCAATTTGCGGCGCTTGGACGATCTTGCAAAAGAGGGAGCGGTGGAAAAGATTCTCTTGAGAGGAGCCTTGGCCTCTGGAGACAATGGCTCATCGACATCCATTGGATCGTCATCTTCAACGTTGTCGGGATGCTTCAAAGAATAACCTGTTGACAATTCGGGAGTTGCCTCTTCTCCTGAATCTCCTGCTGAAAACGACTGTGGTGGGGCGGAAGTAGCAGCTCGCTTGGCCTTGTTCTTGCTGGACTTGTTACTTGTCCCATCTGGAAGATACAACCGAGTCTCGTTTCGATTGAAGTCAAACCGGACATTGTTGATGGATCGTCGCGGATTGACTGAAGACCAAACTTTCGGAGAACGAAGAACGGACGCAAGGGCTGCAGATCTTGCCTTGTTGCTGTTGTTGTTACTTGTTGATATTCTAGTGTTGATAATAGTGCTGGTCATGCTGATAGTTGGTGTAGTTGGTGTAGTTGGTGTAGTAAAGGAGTCCATTCTGAAATCATGAGATGATGCGGTTGGAGATACAACTTTCACACGGATCGCCAAAATCTCAAATTTGCCTCCAAGTTTACTCCGTGCCTCCGTGTTTTTTCAAATTCCACGTAGTTCCGCGTAGCTTTCGTACCAGCCCATTGTTGTATGTGTTTTGGATTCAAATTCAAAATCGATCCAACCCCAATCAGGCCTGTTTTAGCTCTTTTCAAGAATCATTATCTTTGGATGATAAGAAGCTGGCCTAGGAACAGAGATGTTATTAATAATAATATTATTATAATATAGGACATATAATGAGATAATTTTTAATCTGTCCGAGTGAAAACTTGCTATTGATTATTAGTGCTATTCGAAAATGCGTTGGGCTACACATGAAGGTATTCCTTCATCCTCGTATTGTTTGATTTTTCAATGGTTTTTTCATTTTGACTGGCGGTCTAGAACCTCAACAAACTGTGCTAGCTACTTACAATAGGGTTGGCGCCATTGATGTCGGAGTCCTCTTCCACTTCCACTTCCATCAAATCTGATACAAAATATCGTGAAGGTCGCAACAGCTGCGTGGACGCTGGTTGCGCGCCTCATCCAATCATACGTGTGGTGGGTCTTCTGGGAAACCTTACTTGGTCAGTGAATGTAAATGCAAATGTAAATGTAAATGTAAACAAACTAGGAGGAGGGATTGGTGAAATATAGACTAGGGAACAATCGTGTGCTGCTTTAGAGGTGCCGAAGTGTTGCTGTGAATGAATGATATCGGTAGATAAGTACAGTTGGTCTTCTCAAGTCTAAAGAAATCACGTTATTTCAATAATATATCATATTATACTTCTAGTGACATTGTATTTTATGAAACATCTATCATGCCTTCGCGCTCGCTCGTCACGCCTATGTTCAATCGTCGCCTTCGTAAAAATCTGAACGGAGTGGAGATCTTGAGGGCGAGGATGTGGATCTTGCTGGGCTAGAAGCCGAGTGGGGGGATCCATTGATAGCTGCTGATAGAACTGTTCGCAAACCGTACAGTTACCTCTTCTATGGGATGGTTTGCATTGGTATGACTGGTCTGGTACTAGCAGTCGTAGCTGTTGTATCCTATATGAATCAGCAGAAAGAGAATGTGCCATGAAGTTCGAGATGATTTATTGCAACATAGTATTTATTAATAAAAGAAATAAGTGAACTGTAGAGAAAAGTTGGGATGGTGATGGTCGCCCTGATGGACTGTTGGCTATATGCTTGGGACCTCATTCTGATGGTACTATCAAGCTGGATGATTCTGCATCAGACTTGCATTTGGGTTTTTTACAGCAAAATGCAGTTTGGTTGAACTATGCGTATGGTACGAGATACATACATATATATGTGAGTATATAAATGCTGATATATCTGTTTTCATTGTTAGGAGCGCATCAGTGGCATCGAATTATTCCAGCGTTACGAAAGCAAGAACAAAAGACAAGGAAAACTAATTTGAATATGACAACGGACATGACTATACTTCGACGTTACTCATTTCTGCTGGATCTGGAGTCTGCAAAACAAAACAAAACAAAACAATAGGTAGGTGGGGTCACGAGCCCAGCGAATACTTGCCTTCCTTTCTCATCCGCAATGAAATACGACACAGTGCAATCGTTGATACGCTTTCATCTTCTCATCCGCAACAACTCCGACGGTGTAAATGCTGTACGTTGGTAGATATGCCAGTCTCATGGCAACGTAGTAGTAGTAGTAGTATAATAAATAGTAAGGTGGATTGAAGGTTCACTCCGCTGCTCCCTTTGTTAGATGTTCAGTCCAGTGCCATCCATACGCAAGACGACGTGCTCCACCGAAGTTGCCAATGGCAACGACAGCTGATCACACGGATAACCGATAACACTTGCTCTTCCATGCTTGATGTTTGAGCTACAGTGATGGGCCAAAGATACTGATATTCTGTAGGGGAGACTTCCACATTGTTTGCCTTCGAATCCAATAGGGAAAAAATGAAACCTCCAATAGAAGACCTTGATGATGATGATGATGCTGTTGTTGCTGCCTTTGAATCCAACGAAATAACAGAAAGCTCCACTCGACAAGCTTGATGATGATGAGATGATGATGAATGCTTTGTAAGTGCACCAATCCGAAATACTGTGAAAACAAAGAGTACAATCCAAATCATGTCCCATCCCAACTGTCCTCGTGGACCTCTTGACTCGACGACCAAAAGGCCAGCATCAAAGAGTTGAAGGTCCGAGGGCTCATGATTTGGTTTCCAGAGATCCGGTCTACCTGGGTTCTTGCCAATCTCAGTTGCGTTTATGAGCCTCGGCTCGACCACATTCCCACCGCAGTCCCACTCAACGATTCGATTCGATTCGATTCGTTTGGGCGGCCAAACACACGATGGAGGGAAGCAATCCAAACTCAGCAAGCCATAATATCGACAGACCAATGCTTCCTACTTGACTCTAGTGAGTGACCAATCCACTAGAATCGCATAGGAAACACTGGCCATCCGAAGGATCCCTAAGGGAGTGTGAGAAAACAA
The DNA here is from genome assembly GCA_933822405.4 of Cylindrotheca closterium. Taxonomy (NCBI): domain Eukaryota; phylum Bacillariophyta; class Bacillariophyceae; order Bacillariales; family Bacillariaceae; genus Cylindrotheca; species Cylindrotheca closterium. Next base: position 115,904 of record CAKOGP040002358.1, on the reverse strand, counting down.
GAGTACGAAGGGAAAAAAATAATACAATCATCCAGACTCGCAGACCCAAAATGCTGTACAAATATCAGTAAAAGGACGGAAGGAAAAAGTGGTGAGGTGGTAGAACAGAAGGTATATTCAATCGATATGGTCAAGCTTACCTGTAAACAGTAGAAATGCAAAGTAACGCCTTCGTCGTCGTCATGTCAAATTGACATTATGGGGTGGATTCAGATATAACTCCTCTTGGTGTGTGTGTTGTTGTTGCACACTATTATCATACTCTGTCTCTTCAAAAAATCGCAAACAAAAATAAACTAGAAGGATAAAAGGTGAGAAAAGAAGGGGCAAAATACGAATTCCGAATCCAATGCATACATCAATGAACTTACGCTTAATCGGCACCACTTATTCTTCGGTTTGCCACACGACGACTGAATCGTCTTCCTTCTTCCGTCAATCCAGATCCCAAAGCTGCCGTAGAAGCATCCTTCTGATCTTGCAAAAGCTTGGCCAATCGAAGGCTATATCGATCGCCCGATGTCCTCCAGCCAGATCCCAATCCGTCTTCAGGAATAGAAAGAATTGGAGATGCATGACTAGTGTCATCATCAGTAGTAGCAAGGATGGAAAGATCGTCGTCTGTTTCAGCTACGATCTCAGATTGCCTGGGTGGTGCTGCAATCTCCTCGTTGCTGACATCGTTGATCGGATCCTCGGCCAAGGTAAGGAAGCTTGATTCACCAGAGTCGATGTCAATGCCGATGTCAATGTCAATGTCGTCGTCATCTTCTTCTTCCTCTGGATGTTCCACAATGACAGAGAAGCTAGCAGTGAAAGTCCAGTTTTGTCGCTTGGCTTTTGCCTTCCTCTTCAACTTGGGACGTTTGGCCTTCGACCTCTTCTTCTTGATCACGGCAAGATCGAAAATGGCACCGTTCCATTGCTCGAGATCAAAGCGTAGAGGGAAAGGATCCTTCATCAAGGCGGCGATGTTTGGACCACCTTCAGAGGCAATGGCGTCATCATTGTTGAATCCATCCAAAGAAGACGAGTCAATGTGGCTCTCGTCGTCTTCTTCTTCTTCTTCTGGGTCTTCAATAATGACAGCGAGCAAAGGAGAGAACAGTTGATTCGTTCGTTTGGCCCATTCTGAAATTGAAGTTGGAAGCGTAGATTGCTTCAGCTTGCGACGCTTGGAGAACCTGACCGAGACAAGGTAGCCAATTGGATCGTCCAGTTCATCTAGTGCAGCGGATCGTCGTGGATTGACTGAAGTCCATTCCGTGGAAGGATTTGGAATAGCCGAATCCATCTTTGATCGCTTGGTAGGTCTAGAAGAAGGAAGGAAAGCAGAGGGCGGGCTTCTTTTGTGAGGCCCGGGAGGTGTCCATCGGTCGTTTACCCGTTGAGACCATTCTCGAACCGAACATGGAATGATGCTTGGGGCAGAGGGCGGAACGATGGACAAGTAATCCAATTTGCGGCGCTTGGACGATCTTGCAAAAGAGGGAGCGGTGGAAAAGATTCTCTTGAGAGGAGCCTTGGCCTCTGGAGACAATGGCTCATCGACATCCATTGGATCGTCATCTTCAACGTTGTCGGGATGCTTCAAAGAATAACCTGTTGACAATTCGGGAGTTGCCTCTTCTCCTGAATCTCCTGCTGAAAACGACTGTGGTGGGGCGGAAGTAGCAGCTCGCTTGGCCTTGTTCTTGCTGGACTTGTTACTTGTCCCATCTGGAAGATACAACCGAGTCTCGTTTCGATTGAAGTCAAACCGGACATTGTTGATGGATCGTCGCGGATTGACTGAAGACCAAACTTTCGGAGAACGAAGAACGGACGCAAGGGCTGCAGATCTTGCCTTGTTGCTGTTGTTGTTACTTGTTGATATTCTAGTGTTGATAATAGTGCTGGTCATGCTGATAGTTGGTGTAGTTGGTGTAGTTGGTGTAGTAAAGGAGTCCATTCTGAAATCATGAGATGATGCGGTTGGAGATACAACTTTCACACGGATCGCCAAAATCTCAAATTTGCCTCCAAGTTTACTCCGTGCCTCCGTGTTTTTTCAAATTCCACGTAGTTCCGCGTAGCTTTCGTACCAGCCCATTGTTGTATGTGTTTTGGATTCAAATTCAAAATCGATCCAACCCCAATCAGGCCTGTTTTAGCTCTTTTCAAGAATCATTATCTTTGGATGATAAGAAGCTGGCCTAGGAACAGAGATGTTATTAATAATAATATTATTATAATATAGGACATATAATGAGATAATTTTTAATCTGTCCGAGTGAAAACTTGCTATTGATTATTAGTGCTATTCGAAAATGCGTTGGGCTACACATGAAGGTATTCCTTCATCCTCGTATTGTTTGATTTTTCAATGGTTTTTTCATTTTGACTGGCGGTCTAGAACCTCAACAAACTGTGCTAGCTACTTACAATAGGGTTGGCGCCATTGATGTCGGAGTCCTCTTCCACTTCCACTTCCATCAAATCTGATACAAAATATCGTGAAGGTCGCAACAGCTGCGTGGACGCTGGTTGCGCGCCTCATCCAATCATACGTGTGGTGGGTCTTCTGGGAAACCTTACTTGGTCAGTGAATGTAAATGCAAATGTAAATGTAAATGTAAACAAACTAGGAGGAGGGATTGGTGAAATATAGACTAGGGAACAATCGTGTGCTGCTTTAGAGGTGCCGAAGTGTTGCTGTGAATGAATGATATCGGTAGATAAGTACAGTTGGTCTTCTCAAGTCTAAAGAAATCACGTTATTTCAATAATATATCATATTATACTTCTAGTGACATTGTATTTTATGAAACATCTATCATGCCTTCGCGCTCGCTCGTCACGCCTATGTTCAATCGTCGCCTTCGTAAAAATCTGAACGGAGTGGAGATCTTGAGGGCGAGGATGTGGATCTTGCTGGGCTAGAAGCCGAGTGGGGGGATCCATTGATAGCTGCTGATAGAACTGTTCGCAAACCGTACAGTTACCTCTTCTATGGGATGGTTTGCATTGGTATGACTGGTCTGGTACTAGCAGTCGTAGCTGTTGTATCCTATATGAATCAGCAGAAAGAGAATGTGCCATGAAGTTCGAGATGATTTATTGCAACATAGTATTTATTAATAAAAGAAATAAGTGAACGAACATTGCGAGAAACTGGTCTGGTGTTATAATAATACGTACAGTACAGTACAGTACAGTACAGTACAGTACAGTACATATGCGGGCATCGTGTGACAGAAAATGGGGCTGTCATCGCCAGCATCGTACCCGCCCCAAACATTCCAGAACGAATGCCACCTTCCACTATCGAGCAGACCGCCTTACCTGCATTCGGGTATCGTCGACGATGCGGAGCATCAGTCTTGGTCTGAGGTACTACAAGAGCAGTGACTACTGCCTATTTGGAAGTGTCTTTGCTGAAGGATCAAAGCAGGATCGTTCCTTCTTCGAGTACAGTGTCCTCCCACAAGTTAAAAGCGTAGAATCATACATTTCATAGAGCAACATTGTCCTGAAATAAAGTAGACTTCAATGTACGTTTCCATTGCGCTTTCCTCCAACCACCGTACCGAAGCATCCCAGAGCTTCTCTTGGACGATTCCTAAATGCTGCCTTGAAATGAAGCACCATGTACCATCATCTTGACCGTAGCTGGTCTTCTGTTAGAACCGAAACAGGCGATTGATTCCATTCTTGATAATTGATTGTCTCGTCCAAAGCTTGGCACACGGAAGGGGTCCGCTCTTTGAGATGACGATGATTGTTGATGATGCATGATTCGATGATTCTATGATTCGATGATGGATATGGATGCAATGATGGATGATCGATTGACTGATCTGATCTGATCGGATCGGATCTGATCTGACTGACTCGACTACGAAATCGACTCAATCGATAAATGAACATAACGTGATGAGAATCGTAACAATACGGTGACGGCAGAAATGAAGGTCTGTTTCGCATCGACTTCTTGTACGACACCGACGCCGATATCTCCGTCAATTCTCCATCTTTCTAAGCCAAGAGTGCATCTGTGCAATCTTCAATCCAAGGAAAATATGCACCTTCCATTATCGCTCTTCATCTGTACGATTATCATGTCGAGATTCGTTTCTGGAAAGTAGTGACATTCAGGCCAAAAATTGACGTTTTCAGCTCCTCATAACTTCATCAATCCTGGTTCATTCGCACCCCCAAAAAATGAAAACGCTATTTCTCCAATAGGATCATAGGATACTGGAACGGCGTCGTCTATCTCGAAGTTTATGAGAATCCTCATTTTTCCATGATGGGTGATGATGTCCGTTATGGTGTGGGTGATGATGAGGAGGATGACATGTAAACACTAAATTAGCCGCTCTCGACTCACCCCGCCTACCGGTACACGTGTACCGGTATGTTGATTTGCCGCTCAACACCTGGCCTCATACGACACGATCTCAATTAACAACCAAGACACTCCCCTCCGTTGAATTTTAATATGTGCATGGTTGGACTGCTCTCGCACCAATTCAAATCATGAACGAGGAGTCTTGGAAGCAATTCAAACAGAAACAGAAACAAAAACAGAAACAGAAACAACAGGAGAATCATCATCCTCATCATGAACCATCCTTGTACTACCTCTGTTATGTGCACAGCCCTACCTTGGCGCTTCCATATGCCATCGGGAAGCACCTGTACTTGCCCAATTGTGAGCCTTCCTCCGACTCCATTCAAGATTTGTTTGTGACACCCAGCATGACACCGGAAGAAGCCAAAGAACAAACTGAAAGGCACGGAGTTGCCTTTGTGGAGCAAGTCTTGAGTCCAGCCACCGCCTCCAATTTGCGGCAATACATTCTAAAAGCCAACTATGAAATTGAAGGTACCTTTATCAAGGAGAATGAGAATCGATTTCACATTATTCCTGATCCAATGATGGCTGCGGATGCAGAAGTCGCTGAATCGTTACCAGTATCGCCGTCTTCTGACATTCTTTGAAGCTCCCCAATCATTCGCTGGACTGAATCTTCCGTTACACTTTTTGTGACGGTAGACGAGTCACCAGCGTCCGTAATGTCATCATCCACCCCATCGAACTCATATTCGATCACTTCTTCGACAAAGGACGGCTCCACCCGCGACGAAATGGAACGAATGGTCGCAGAGATCCGTTTGGCTGCCAAGCAAACGGCATCAGAACCTGTCAAACCCAAGGATCTCACCGAGAACGAAGCCCAACAAATGGTCACTGACATCAAGGCAGCTCCTGAAAGCGAAGACTCCGAGACATCGAAAGAGCTCACGGAACAAGAGGTGCACAGAATGATTGTGGAAATGCGCCAAGCCGCTGAAAAAGCCGATTCCGAGGAAGCTGCCGAACGTGAAATGCAGAGAATGGTCGACGAAATGAAATGGGCTACTGAAGAACAAGTAGACGAAGAAGCCGAAGAACGAGCGTATCTCGAACGAAAACGAAGACAACGACGCCGAAAAATAGAGCGAAGCCGAAGAACGAGCAAGAGCCCAAGTAGAAGTAGAAGTAGAAGCAAGAGCCACAGCGGAAGAAAAAGCCGAAGTAGGAGCCACAGCCGACGATGAAGTTCGAGTCCATGGAGTGACAGCTCCTCAAGCAGTGAGAGTTCAACGGACGACAGTTGGAGCAGTGGAACCTCAAGTGGCTGGAGTTCCAGATTCCAGCGTTACGAAAGCAAGAACAAAAGACAAGGAAAACTAATTTGAATATGACAACGGACATGACTATACTTCGACGTTACTCATTTCTGCTGGATCTGGAGTCTGCAAAACAAAACAAAACAAAACAAAACAATGATAAACTAATTCTGATTTTTCCATTAGATTTGGAAGGGTTCATTTGCTCTACTTCTAAGTTTTCAGCTTAACCCTTTGATATCTTCATGAATTCCTGGAAACGTGTGTATTGCATTTGAGTTAAGTTTTAGTGATTGTAGTTTTATGGTTCTACGCGCGCACGGTAGGAAATTTGTCGTTCAAGCAAAAAACTTTAAATGGGTTAACGTGGTTTTTTGGTTCGCATTGTGTCAGTCAGTCTACTGATTGCGACCCTGTGAGCGTCGCAACGTGAGTGAGTGAGTGGAACGCGATTTGAAGACAGTAATAAAAATATAAACGATAATCAATCTTAATCCGTGCAGCCATCATGCACCTCTCCAGTAGGTACGTGTACCTAAAATCCGATCCTTCTCACTTTCTGTAACAACAATACCACTGTATATGTAGAACAAGAACTCCAACTTCCATTCTTCAGGAATAGCACGGTACAGTACAGTATTGCACACAAGAGTTCCTGTTTTGGTGCATTCCAGCAAAAAGTCTTCAAATTCTCCAAACGATCATTCATTCATTCATTCGTTCGTTCGTTCGTTCGTTCGCCATGAACTTTGTAGATACTGTACTTATTGTACTCGAAGTGGTTTTGTCATCATTTGTATTTTACCCTCCGCATTCAACAACAACAACAACAACAACAACAATCCACCATTTTTTTGCAAGAATTACAAGCAGGTAACAAAGGAGATATAGAACATGGTAGAAACTTGCAGTACCGGTATATATATTTTATAACAATTCTGAATACTGGTAGGAATAGAGGAGGTTTCTACTGTAGGCTACCACCAGTAGTCTTGGGCTACGCAGCTTTTGTTGAAAAGGCCTGATATAGTCCCATTTTCATCAAACCAATACAATACTGTAATATTCACTCCACTCGATCGGCCCGTTGTCTAATGGGCTTTATTGGTTGGGGTGCATCCACCAGCTCTACGGCACGTTCTCGGTCTTCTTCTTCCTCGTCATCTTCCACAATCAGTCTGGTTCCACTATTGACTTGCTTTAGATTCTCCCATTCCACTCGCAACAAATTCCAAAGGGCCCGACGCATGACTTCCAAGAATTGCGTAAAGAGTGCAAACATATCGGGACTCGGAAATACATTGGTGGCAAACCGCAAGGCCCAACTGAATCGCAATATGCAATCCGTAATGAAAATCCAAGTGGAAATACCAACTCCAAATCGCAACTTGGGGCGGAGCAATCCATGATGACACGACGAGGATGGCGGAACCGTGGAAGTGGCCGTGGACAGCTCGGAATACATGGGGGCACCCGAACTACCAATGCAAGCGGTGGATACTACCACTGTGGGATTGTGCATCATACCCCAATCCATGACAATGTCCCAATACAAGGAATAAGAGGCATTCACACTGATTGACGACCGTCATGAATGAATCATCGATTGGTGAGAATGACGGCATTCCAATGACGACAATAAAATGCAATGCATACACACATCACACAACTTACAATAGGAGGAATATCAGTAAACCTTCCAACGACTGCGACTTTTCGTCAGGCAAGGTTCGTTGGTAGGCCGATAGAAGCAAGGGCCAAAGACTTGTGGAATACTTGATGGCATTGGCCAAGTGTTGATTTCTCTTGGGATCATTCTTCATTCGTCCAATGGTCAGCATGACCCAACATTGCCTAGCCCGAATAAGGTACGGGACAGCAGCGCAGAGAGAGGGAATGATTATATTGTGCGTGGCAGGAGGAACTGGATCCGGATAATGAGCGGCCATGTGTCCCATCATGCCCCAATCGAAAAATACCTTGGACAGACTGCACATGGCATCGGCAAAAAAGACATCAATGAAAGGAATCGGCCGCAAATATTGCTGTGAGCTGTGAAATCTTGGTCGAATCAATTCCAGGATGCGCTGTAAGGTAATATAGATAGCCCGTCGGAGCCACTTGGTCGATGGGAAGGGTATTAGACTGTAGAGCAACACGGCACCATAAAAGGAAAATACTGCACCAATCGATGACCGACCCAAGGTTTGCATCCATATGTTGGTCGTAAAATGCAAGACAAACAAGAGACTGATCGAAAAGGCAACCAGTCTGTACCAAGTAATTGAGGCACCGGACGTATGGTCGTCATGAAAGTGACTGTCTTCTTCGACTAGCAAAACGTCAACAGTACCATCATTGGACGAAGGCGACGTCTGGCCTAGGCTTTCGTTATCAGCATCAAAGGAAGAATTTCTCGTTCGATTTGATTTTGGCTGCTGGGTCTCCCGTTTGAGTTTCTCTCGTTTCCGTTCCCACAGCAAGTCATGTTTCAGAACATAACGATAATTGATTCGAAACAGATTAAACAAAAATATATTCATTCCCCAGAGCCCAACACTGACAATCAATACTGTCGGTGATCGTAGCATGGCTTGAGCTGGGCCTGGTTTTGGCAGAGGAATAGAGAAATAGTAGTATAATTGTGTTTTGTATGCAATAATGCGCAACAGGTGAAAAAGCAAGTCAAATGTTAGTGACATCATTCTGGAGCGTGAACAATTGGCTTTCCTCTCGAAATCGTAATATTATAGGTGCAGGGAAATACAGTCCACATGCTTTCTGAAACTGACCTCTGCCGGCACCAAAAATGTCTCCAACTTCTTGAGTGGAAGACATTTTGTTTCTGAATTATTATTTGGCCTGAATAAATAATGTGTAGGGACTAACTAGTCTAGGACTACTCTACTATCTGATATCCCAGAACCTAGTTAGTCGTTGTTGAAAAACTGATAATGAGAATAAGAACCGAGAAAGGTAGAATGAGAATGGATTTGAAATTCACTGCACTGGGACCTTCGTTCAAATTTCATTGATCATTGCATTTTGCGTCAACGCAAATCGTCATTTTTCAAACTGGCACTGACTCCTTCGACCTGACTATGATAAACTCGAAACGTACGACAAACGGACCTCACGGAGTGGTTGCAGTTTGCAATCCAATACATACTGTAATCATGAGAACATTATTCTACAGTATCTCAGGAAACCCTTCCAGACCATCAACGTTCCTTCTTGATTATGGAGAGGCACATGACATCTATCCTATTTGGAAACAAAGTGTCTGATGGCTATTGATTTCAACTGTTGAAAGGTCAAAAGTATTTTCCCTCCTTTTATCCGATCTAGTCCATGCCGGTTGATGCATTAGTTTGTAAGAAAGTATCGAACAAGATCCAAATCCTTGGAAGCACTGGTGAGCCTACGGGTATTCAAGTTAAAATTCTAACGGATTGATCCATCATATCACCACGTCAGATAGTCCCAAAGCGAATCTCATTCACGAAATGACCATTTCTGACCGATCCCTATATCGAATTTTCCTCGTGCGTCCTCAAAATCGTGAAAACGATAAGAAACGTTTTGCCGGAATTGTCATTGACAACCATCGAAAATTTAGCGAATGCGTATAATTCTACGCCTGGACCGGTCCTGGCATATTTTGGCGTTCCTTACCCTGTTACATACTTAAGGCGCTTTCGAAAATGACAGGGACACTTATTGCCGATGCCCACGTCGACGGCAGATTCCAAAATTCACTGATCCATCAAGCATATTCCCAATAAGGCTCCCTACCCAGATTCACTACTTTTCTTCTCATTTTGTGACTCTTCCGCACTATATCAACGATGCACGGCTTCATCTTTGAAATCTTAGAGGCCTGGGTGATAGAGCAATATGGCCTTGACACTTGGCACACTATCAAAGAAGTCGCAGACTGCAATGTGAAGGATCACTCCTTCATATCTCGTGGCCAATATCAGTACAGTACACTTCTGGACTTGCTTGTTGGTACATCGGAGTTGGTTCAAATCCGTCTAGAACTACTCCTCAAGTTGTTTGGGCAATTCATTGTTGGATATCTCTTTGACTCGGAGTATGGATCACTGCTAAGATGTCAGGGATCAACGCTGTTAGAATGGTTGTCACATTTGAATGCCATGCACGATCAGTTCCAAAAGAGTTACAACAGTGAAAAGTTCTGCCCACCAGTATTTTGGTGTGAAGAGAGCGAGGAAGATGAACGATGCATCGTGTTGCACTACTTTAGTCATCGTGGGAATTCCCTAGTACCAATGGTCCATGGTATCGTCGACGAATTGGCCAAGTCCCATTTTCAAGTGGACATCCATATGGATCTTGTGGGCAAGCAGGATGAACACGATTCGAGATATACGTCATGGAAAATATCTGCCATTGACGAAAGCCTTGCCTATAAGCTAAAGCCTCCCAAAGAAGCAGTCCATAAAGGTATTCCCGAGACCCTTAAGAACGTCAAGATACCCATGAGGTGTCCCGTTTCTGGAAACCATGCACAGGTTCACAGACTGAATCGATCACAATCTTCTCGTTTGGTTACTGAAAGCCAGCAAAGGAGGTCATTATCACCCAAACCTGACAGTGCCACCGAAGGCATCTCTATGGATCTGATGCGCAATGTCTTTCCATTTCATGTGATTGTGGATGAGGAGTTTCGAATATTGCAAGTCGGGAGGAATCTTCCTAAAGCGTTACAAACAACGGAAGAAGACCTTCGTGGGAATCACATCCAAGAATTCTTTACGATAACGAAGCCAGTTTTTGCTTTCGCTTGGGACTGGCAATCCATGAATCGGCTATCACATCAGAACTTCTTCCTTGCTCAGACGGAGTCAAGTATCAAGAATAAGGAGAACAAGGCCATCATCAATTTTAAGGCGGCAATGCTTGCACTTTCGAACGATAAGGTCCTTTTCTCCCTCTCTCCTCATGTCAATAGCCTTAGGCAGCTCACCGAAATTGGGTTGTCACTCTCTGATCTTTCACTCATCACATCACAACGCGATGCTGTCAGTCTCGGAGAGTATGTATCCAAAGAATCGAGGAAAACAAATTCTCTTGACAAGCTCAGCAAGAAGTTGAAAGCAGAACAGGTAAGGTTCATAAATGCTATTGTGTTGTCTTGGTCTGGTGCCGCTGACTCATGATTGACATTCCTACTCTTTTCTGGAACAGAAACTTTCGAACAGTCTGCTTTACAACATGCTACCAAAGCAAGTTGCAGATGGTCTTCGAATGGGACAGACTGTGGAGCCACGATACTATCACAATGTCACTCTCTTCTTTTCTGATATTGTCGGTTTCACGTCCCTGTGCCAACAAGTACAGCCTTGGGAAGTCATCGATCTAATGAACCAGCTCTATTCCGTAATGGACGCTTTGACCGATCGATTCGACTTGTACAAGGTCGAGACTGTAGGGGATTCTTACATGTGCGCTTCTGGAGTCCCGGACGCTGACGATTCACACGGGGAGAAAGTTGCAAACTTCGCCCTCGCTGTCCTTGAGTGCACTAAGCATGTCAAGTCGCCAGTGACAGGAGAACCAATCGAGATGCGCATTGGTATCCACACTGGCAGTTGTACAGCGGGTGTCGTTGGTAACTTGACTCCTCACTACGCTTTATTTGGAGACATGGTAAATGTAGCTAGCCGCCACGAATCAACAGGTATGCCAGGACGAATTCAATGCTCGCATGAGCTATTCGAACTGTTGCAAAGCGGGAAGGCCAATGCACATTATGAGTTCCAAGAACGGGGCTTCGTCGATATGAAAGGAAAGGGAGAATCTCTTACCTACTGGCTTGAATGCGGCACTGCTGCTAACAAACTCGCCAACCCAAGTGCGCTGGAACGTTTGTCTCGAGAAATGAAGGATGTTCTTGTCTCAGAGCAATGGAAGATGCAGGAGTATTTCGACAAGGACGAGTCAACTCGCCCTGATTTTGGAGATTTCTTGAGCCCCGTCGCTGTTCCAAGAAAGAAACTGACCGCTGTCAGCGAAACCAACACGGCTCCAAGTGCACCAATTGAGATGTCCGATTGGGACACACTTCTTCTTGACAGTTCAATTTCGAGAGAAGAAATTCAAGACAAAATCTTCGATGTCCTCTTTTCGACGCTAAGAAGATGTGCTGGAAAGGGAGGTGATAGCCTGACAGAGGCTCGAAAAGACTTGCTTCACTTTGTTGATCTCATTTGTGGGCTCTATTCCCACGAAAATGTCTTTCTAAACGTTGCCAATGTCCTTATGCGAGCGGAGTTTCTCCTGAAGTTGAGAAAGAGATCGGGGGGTTATGATTCCTGGGACGACTTTGTGCTCCTCTTTTCAGCATTCATTCGCGATGTCGACTTGGATGCTGACGAAGATTCTCGGCTCGCCAGTCGCACTGGAGCTGCATCTTTGGGGGAGGGAATGTCGATGGAAGCAGCCATCGAGTTTCTTGAAGATGATTATGAAGACCTTTGCGAAGTCATCTTTAGGGGTTGTCCTCGGTTCCGCAAGCTCATGAGGAAGCTAGCCGTCGCTTCGGCAGAACTTGAATCGGAGGCGAATTTTAGAGCAATGCTGATGGAATTTGATCGAACTATGGCAGATACAAGCACGGAAAAGAAGGCACTGAGACGGAAAAGCGAGGTTCAGCTTGGAATGATCCTAATTCTTGCAACATGTGGCCACTACTGTCAGTCCTACGAGGTCTTCCTTCATTGGAATCAATTACAGTTCAAAGCTGAGCTTCAGGCTCACAAAGATGGTATTTCAGACGATCCTCGGCAGGAATGGCAGGAGTGGCAAGCTGCTGTATTCAAAGCCAGCGTGTATCACCTCTTGGATCGCACCGATCGATTCTTGACTGATGGCATGGGCCTGAGAAAACGAGCAAACTTGAATGAAACGCAGTGGAGACTTGAAGGTAAAGAATGGGTGGGAGCGATACTTGTCCCATATGCGAGGCTAGAGGCATCTCTGGATGAAAAGTTTTCATACGAGCAACACATTAATGCAAACATTGCAATTCTAGAGCACTATCTCCGAAGGGTGATCGCAAGCCACAAGAGAAACGACGATGTTGATGCTTCTGAATCATCAGAATACATGGAAGCAACGACTCCCTACGAAGAACTTCAGTTGGTAATTGAGATGGCGCCAGTGGCCAATAGCAGGCGCATTGCCGAATTCGAACTCCCTCGAGTTGTGCGACAGGAGCTTCGCGCATTTGTCATGTCAATCGCAGGTGGATACAATGAGAACGAGTTCCACAGCTTTCGTCACGCAAGCCATGTTGTCTTACTGTCTAACCTGTTGATGGAGAGTATTGATGTGGCCGCTCAGGGGAAGGAAGGTGTTACATCGGATCCACTGGTTTGTTTTGCAATTGTTCTATCCGCGCTGGTCCATGATGTCGGTCACACCGGAGTGCCGAACGGTCAAGTAGCTGAAGAGAATCCGGAACTTGCCGATCGATACAACAACCAAAGCATTGCCGAGCAAAACTCGATCGATGTTGCATGGCAATGTCTGATGTCCAAGTCATTAAAGCATCTTCAGATGTGTTTGTTCGGATCATCAGAGTCAGAGAAGGCGAGACTTCGTCAACTGCTAGTGAACAACGTTATGGCAACCGATATTTTCGACAAGGATCTCCGTGCACTTCGACAAAAGCGGTGGGAAAGAGCCGCTACTTGCGACCACGCAAAGAAAACTCTGGCAATGGAGCACATCATGCAGACATCCGATGTGGCGCACACCATGCAAGAATGGGACATCTACCGGGAATGGTACGTAGTTTATTTGCTCTCATTTTGGAAAGGATTCTTTCGTCTTATTCAATGGTGCTAACTGATTCATTTTTGTAAACTGCAGGAACGAGAGCCTTTTTCTCGAAATGTACGAGGCCTTCTCTGAAGGAAGATCTGAATATGACCCAATTGATGGCTGGTACAACGGCGAGCTTTGGTTCTTTGACAATTGGGTCATCCCGTTGGCACAAAACTTGAAGTCATGTGGTGTTTTGAGTATTGTTAGTGATGAACTCGTTGCCAGGGCCAGAAGCAATAAGCGACGATGGGCGTTGGAAGGCGAAAAGATCTGTCGGTCCCTGTGGCAAAAGGCGAGGGAAAGGCAAATGCCTCATATGATGATGCAACGAGCCCATTCCAAAAGTTCCATTCTTTCTAGAAGGTCATCAATGCACTCGGAAGAGTCTACCGCAGTGGAAACGATGCTAGCCGCGACGGTTGTGGAGGAGATCGAATCCTTGTCTAAGGTTTTGAAACGATACGAAGAGAAAATCGAAACTGCTTGTACCAATCTAATTGGATTGACGTACAAGAACGAGAATCATCCTCCAGCGAAGCAATTGAAGCACCAGCCTTGGCAAGAAGTGCGAAAACACTTTCGCAAGCAACACTGGTACCGCAACCTGCACGATGGTACTCATCGTGAGGAGGATGATGATAATGATAATGACGCCAAAGTGCACATTGCACCCCCCACACAACACGCCTTATTACAAGAGGAGGAAAATAGAGAAGACGCCATCCACGAATCAGACGACGAGGACGACGACATGAGCTGTCTGACCGAGAACAGTCGTGATGCGATTATGAAGCACTCGCAGTCCACCATTGTTGGAGAAGTCCGTTGAGTACATATGATGGAGAATGATGCATTCAATCTGAAAAAAGCAACAGTGTAAAATATACATAGTCCTACAACAGGACAAGAATCCTTTAGATAGAAACAAGCCAATAGCAACATGAAAAAACGAACAATAACATGATAATAGATGAAGAAACTGTGAATGCTGCTTACAATAGCATTTCCTTTGGCTGGATTTGGGGTCGTACCGGGCTGGCAGTGGCTCTATCGCCTCGAATAATCGTATCATGACATGTATTCTTTGGAGCTAGAAGAAGGAACGAACCAGTGTAAAAATATCCTATAATACACTCCAATCTCACGAGAGATGACGGGCGTACATGCATGTACACTGCGATGACAAACTGCGATGCGAGTATCAAATTACATCATATCACTTTAAAATGGATAGAATCTTGTATTATCTTACTGTCGGGCTATATCGATCTCGGAATTATAGCATCGGTAACAGTATTCTAAATTGGTACATAACATGATGCATTTTATACTTTAGAGTCCATTCAGGTGTATCCTTACACACAGAAACGACACATGAGACTGTCGCCACCACACCTGCAGATACTACACTGTGATTTGAATTCGACAAGTTCTCCGCCCACAAAGACTTCCAGCTTGCAGGTATCCTTGTCCATGGAATCAAAGTTGTTGTTGTGAAGCGTCAGTTGCACTGTAAATTGAAAGTGAAAACAAGAAAGGAAAGCGCACGAAAGGTTAGATTTCAGTCGTGTCGTCTAAGCATCGTCAGACATCGCATCAATAGGCATCGCGACGATGAGCATCGACTTACTGAGCTCAGTGTAACTCTGGTGGTTGCCGGGGAAGGCGCCACGAAGCTGATTATCATTCACTTCCAATGTCCGGATGCGTCCATTACCGGCCACAATGTAGGATTGGGGCATCGTACCGGTAAACTGATTGTGGTCCAAGAACAAATGCCTCAACCTAACATATTCCGATCCTAGTTCCGGCGGCAAAGGTCCGCTGAACTGATTCGCCCCCAAATCCATGTAGAACATTTGACGTAATCTCATGTTGGCAGGAATGGTACCCGTCATTTGGTTTCGGTGGACATTAAAGTAGCCTGTTCGAAAGTAGAAAGGGCGATTGGAGTTAGTATAAGAAGGCCACATCAATTCCATACCAATTCCATAATGGCTGGCGGTACTTACGAATCTGACGAATCTTGGCCCGAGAAGCCATTCGATTGGGAATCGGTCCAGAGATCTGATTATGACTCAAATGGACGTGCGTCAAGTTCCATAGATTGCCAATCTTACTAGAGATCGTTCCTGACAAACTATTCTTGTAGAGGTACATATGTTCCAATTCCATATTGTCATAGAGCTCTTCGGGAATGCTGCCTTGCAATTGATTGTTGGAAAAGTCAATATATCGGAGAGAGGGAAAGAGACCCAATTCTTTTGGCAATGTTCCCGTCAACTGTCGATTAGACAATCGAATTTCGATGATCATGCCATCTTCATTGCAGACCATGCCTCTCCAAAAGCAATGGTCTTGGGTTCTCATTCCCCAATTGGGCAGTGTGATTTCACCAAATTGCTGAATGTCTGCGACTAGATCTGGCACATCGGGGTCCGTGTCTAGGTCAGGTTGAGCTGGTGCGAGTGTCGCTTGCGTTGGATCTTGAAAAATGGAAAAGTAAAGAGCCAAGATACCAAATCGTTGTAGATACTTTTCGTCCAGTGGAAAGGCAAGAGAATTGGCAAAATAGGCTTCATCAATCAACCAATCGACTGCCTTTTTGACTGCCGTATTATTGTAATCGACATTGTTTGCAGTGAAGAACTCACTGATGGGACCCTCCATATTATCCGAAGGACTTGGCGTGGGCACCATTGAGGGAGATAGGGATGGAATTGGAGTGGCCCCCGGCTCGGTAGGGGCCTGAGTAGGCCTGGCCGTTTCAATGGTAGGTGCCAGAGTCGGAGAATTGGTAATCAGCAACTTGACTGGTTCCTTGGAGTCATCGTTGGGTGCAAATAGGAAAAAGTAAACAAATATCATTGCTGGAATGATGAGCAACATCATCAAAAAGACAAACATGCCATAATTCTTTTTGCGAGGAGGTTGTTTCTCGGGAATCTTGGGAACTTCGTCCACAATTTTATTGCCTTCTTCCTTTTTGTGACGACTGGAACGATGGCGGTGATGTTGACCATGTCTTGATCGACTTCGACTTCCCCTATCGCGATCTCCACCCTTCCTCGAGGAAGATCGTTTACGATGAGAGGAATGACGTCGTTCGGAAGACGAACGTCTTTCGGAAGAAGTACGGCCACTGCTACTTTCTCGTTTCGCACTTGATTCGCGACGAGATCGTGATCTCGAAGCAGAGGGCCGTCCGGACGCTGATCGTCGCGGGGATGAGGACCGTGGCAAATTTGGATCTTTTGGACGACTACTGCTTCTTCTGGATTCACTGCGGCGGTCGCTGCTCGAACGGCGACGGCCATCTGGGCGAATAATGGGGTCAGGCTTTTCGTTCTTGGCCATTTGCGAAACGTTTTGAATCATGGCTTGGACTTGTTCTTCCGATGCCACCACTTTTCCTTGCTCCAACTCGAGATCTTTGGTGTGACCGGTTCGAAGGCCTTGTTCTTCGTCCACAAATTCTTCTCTTGGTGGTGAATGGCTACTGGATTGGCTCAATGGATCCTCATGATGATCTACGAGATTGATGGGCGCGCTTTCACTATTCCTAGTACTGGACTGCTTCATGATGACTAAATTGATATACCACTTGCAATAGTAGATGTCTTCCGTTGATGTTGTTCTTGCAATGGTGGGAAAATTTCTGAATGATGGTTCTTGCTTCTCGTTGGTTTTTTCTTGGCGTGAAATTTGATTCTTGCTGACAAGATTGACTATCCGAACCGGCATAGAATTGATACAAAGAATCTTCTTGACAATACTCAGACAACTCACGTTTTTGGCCATGCTGGACGAACTTGGTGCACTCGCAATAAGATACCATGCGTGTGATGTGAATTTGTGTGGCTCGATTTCTTAATTAGGAGTCCCGCAAGATTGGATCTAACGGTTGGATGTTGGATTAGTTCGACTGTGTGATCGAGTGGGTCAACCAAAAAGAAGGTTTGGTAGATATATAGTTATATTGCTGTGACACCTGGCATCATTATGATCAATAACGCGAACATCGCATCAACCCTCGCTGTCCATCAACATAACAGGCCGATCTAAACGCCCCAATAAAATAGAAGAGTTCAAAGTTGTATAACAAGAACAAAACTACAGTAGCGTCACTGCAACACTACAATACGATAAAAAATCCATCATGGCACGACGACAACAACAACCAGCAAAGAAGAAGAAACGAGGAGGACGACTGTCCTCGTTATTCCTACCGAGGAAATCCATAACAATCTTGTTGATGCTATCATTGGTTTGGTCTTGCAAGGCGTCTTCATCAACATCATCATCTTCTTCTTCACAATCAACATTCAGGCCTTCCAAGCCTTCCGCCGATTTAGAATTTCTAGAACCACTTTACCAGAAATATCCCCATCAACCCATCTTTCTGCAGTGCGTCGAAGAAGTGGCACTTTCCTTGCTTCCATTGTTTTCAGATGACAACGAAGAAGGCCAATTCTATAAACGAGCATTCTTGGCCATGACCGAACCAGAGCGGGTCATCAGTTTTCGGGTGCCATGGGAAGACGATGACGGCAATTTGCGATACAATCGGGGTTGGAGGGTCGAATTTTCTTCCGTCTTGGGACCCTACAAGGGCGGCTTACGATTCCATCCCACTGTCGATGAGGGCGTACTAAAATTCTTGGGCTTTGAGCAGATCTTCAAGAATGCGCTGACGGGATTGCCATTGGGTGGGGGCAAAGGTGGGTCCGACTTTGATCCAAAGGGCAAGTCGCCTCAAGAAATGAAACGATTTTGTCAATCCTTCATGACGGAACTGCATCGGTATTTGCATCCTTCGACCGATGTCCCAGCTGGAGACATTGGAGTGGGAGGGTCTGAAATTGGATACATGTATGGAACCTACAAGGTGAGAACAAGAACAACGATGAGATATCACTTTGCGTGTGATTATATTGTGCATGGCAGGTAATTTCTCAATTTCAACGCCCACTCAGAGACTGACTAATCGCCATGGAGAGGGTGTCTTGACCGGAAAGTCTTTGGCCTTTGGGGGCTCGCCCTTGCGACCCGAAGCGACTGGATATGGATTGGTGTACATTGCCAAATTGGCCATGGAAGATCAAAGGAAAAAGGATTGCAAGGATGACAAGGATGCCGAGGATAATAACGTACTGAAGGGAGTCAAATGCAAAGTCAGCGGGAGTGGGAATGTCGCTCAATACGCTGCTCAGAAACTACTAGAGCTTGGGGCAAAAGTCATGACAATGAGCGATTCCAATGGAGCTTTGATCTTTGATAATGATAATGACAATACTGGCATGACACAAGAGGACCTACAACAAGTCATGGAATGCAAAAATGTTCATCGAGGACGACTATCACAACTCGAAGGCAAGGTATCGGGCCGATATATTCCCGACGCTACCGTTTGGAATCTACCACCGCAACAAAATGTGGCATGTGAAATCGCTTTGCCATGTGCGACTCAGAATGAAATTGATGAATCTGCTGCCCAAAGATTGGTGGAAGAAGGAATCTACTTGGTGGCAGAGGGAGCCAACTTGCCGACTACCACTCATGGTCAAGAGATCTTTCGACGAAAACAAGAAGAAGATGGCCTGGTGTACATTCCAGCCAAGGCAGCCAATGCTGGAGGTGTCGGAGTCAGTGGATTGGAAATGAGTCAGAATGCTCAAAAGTTGACTTGGACCACGGAAGAAGTAGATGACAAATTGCAATCCATGATGAAGGAAATATACCATCAGTGTCAAACGGGTGGAGATACTACTACTACTACTACTAGTAGTAGTAGTAGTAGTAGTGATGAAAAAGAAGAAGCCGCATCTATGTCATTGGAAGAGGGTGCCAATCGCGCCGGATTCCGCAAGGTGGCTCATGCCATGAGAGAATTGGGATGGGTTCAGTGAGTACCTGCTACTTTGTATCCGATGGACTGGCACGAGAGTAGCGCGTATAGTTTATTACTCGCTTCCATCTATAATAGAAATGCTTTCAAGCTACCATACAAAAACGACTAGTAGAGCCAATGCCGGATGTATGTTCTAATATCCTTATTTTCTTCCAATGTTAGATACGTATGCGGCTTTCAAGGCACCACTCGGCTCGTGGTCGAATTATTAGCATCGCATTGGCGCAACATGTATTATACCGGCTGGTATTACTGTATGAATATGCGATGGCAATATAATCTTATTGAATAACATCAATAGATGCAAAAAGGAAGCCTGATACGTCATCCGCCATTCCTAATACTAGTCTAGCTAGAGCGCGAAGAAGACCCGAATCCATCGTATACTAGTCCTATCCGCCATAGGCCCACCAATATACAGAACATGCTGCATTCATTCATGGAACAATTCGATTGATCCATCCATTTGTTATCATGTGGCGCTATCCTCTTTCAGTTTCAGAAGCAAGAAGAATCAGTATTGCTTGCAAATGGCAGTCCATAATATGCCATATCATTCAATAATCCGACAGCGGCAATAGCCCAGCACACCAATGAATCACCAATCGATCGTCATAATTTTATATAGAATTCTGTAGATCTTGCTTCATATGCTTGCATTTTATTGTTCTGTGTATTCCTTTGCCCTTACGGCTGAAGCAAAAAGAGCACAGTGACCATGGCCAAAGCTGCCAATGAGAGCTTGGCCGCATCTTCCCCGAGAAAGCGCGCAATCTCTACCAGCAACAACGCCATACAGACGCCTCCCGACACAACCATCTTGTTCTTGAAAGGCTGATGTTGTTCACTCGAAGATGCTTCGCTCAGAAATATGAACAGTATTCCCAGTGTTGCCTCGACTCCCATGCGAACAAAGGTACCCAAGTCTTTGGAATGCGCCACCACGTCATTGTTGGCACCCTTCTTTCCCTTTTGCTTCTTATTGACCTGATTGTTCCCACCACGACGACCTTCTCCTCCTCCTCGAGGTATTTGAACAACAGCGGCTTTGAGGATCCTCCGTCCCGTATTAATATCAATACCGGTAGATGATCTATTACCACCCAAGTAGGATGCGATCAACGATGATGTTATTGAATCTGATGCAGCAGATGTGTATTGATGTGAATGTGAGTGTGAGTGTGTGTGTGAATGTGAGTATTGATGCGTACTAACAATGGAAGTAGTTGTAGAATCAACCAAGGACGTTGCAGCGGAAGCAGGAAGGGAGACGACGGCAAGAATAATCCAAAGGAAGGCAAGCCAGCTGATATTCGAAAGATTCATGCTGTGGTTCATAAAGGAGATCATCACAGCCATTTTCGTTCCTCTGTCTATTTTGGAATTAGTTGTTTGTTGCTTCGTTGCTTCGTTGCTTCGTTGCTTAATGGTAGCTTGTAGCTTGTACCTTGTTGCTTCGTTTCTTTCAAGGTGATTGAATCTGAAAAAGGAATGAATGCGGCGGTTGATGACCAAGGACGCTCCTTTGATTGTCCTTTCTATTGTTTTATTACAGTATTGTGTTGTTATTGTCATTGCATGCTCGCAGCAAAAATGCGCACGTGGAATTTTATGATGGGTTTGAAATTTGAAATTTGGCATTCTAACTTTGCGGGGAGGGGAGAATATTGTATAGATCACCCCCTCAGCCCGCACGGTCCCAGTGCAGATGGTGGAATATAAAAGTCAAGTGACTTGCTCAATCGAGTACAAAGCACTTCCAGCAATGTATATTTTTTAAAACTGCATTTACAACTATTATCTACAGGTAGTCTAATTTTATGAATTGCCTAAAGTGCTTGTGTATCATCGATTGCATGGCTGGTGCGTTGGTTCTTCTTCGCCATAGCACCAGTGGTGGGTCCCACCGAAGAGGTAGAAAGCTTTTCAAAGAACATCTTGGCTTCGTCAATAGTTCCCTCGCTCCTTCGAAGCGGAGTCGTATCCTGGTTTCGTCCCTTCTCTCTGTGGCGGGAAGAAGAAGAAGAAGAATGGCTATGCCGTTGCTGTTTCCTTTTCCCAACTTCATGACTATGTCGTCGATGATGATTCTTCTTGGCATGAGTATCTTTCGCTTCTTTCTTCTGTTCCATGGATGATATGGAGTGTCGTTCCTTTTGCTTGGTAGATGATATTGAGTCTCGTTCCTTTTTCTTGACATGATGGGATGACGACGACCTTCTTCGTTCTTTCATCGTAACGTCCTTCTGCTTTTCGTCAGTCGGGTCCTTGGTGATGGCAGCCGTTTTCGATTTCGATTTGTTTTTTTCGTGTGCCTCCTTATTCTTGGTGACGGTTCGCCCTCCATTTGGTTTCTTGTTGGTGGTGGATGGTCGTTCCGATGACACGACCAACTGTTCACTAGGTTCTATCGTGACCAAGCGACGGTCAATTTCCACAAACCCTTTGGACGCACGTAGCATTTGATCGACACCTTGTCCTTCGTTGAGCAGTGCTTCCCTCTCTTTTTGCTGTTGCTGCTGCTGCTGCTCCTGCGAGGCTCGAAAGTTCTTGCCGTATCGATGCAGTAGTAACGAAAAGATGGTCTGAAGAACAATCAGCACCGCTCCAATCACGATTAGCACGTGAGCTTCTCTCGGTTCAATCTTTCGTGGTCCACTCAAAAGTGGTGGTGTCATTCCGCCTGGTTGTATTGCTGTCGTTGCTGTTGGGGACATGGTTGCAAGAAGAATCGGAATCGAGAAGCCTTCCTGTTCGTCTCCTTGTATCGAAACGTGACTTCCTGGAATGGGAACCCCCAACTCCTTGTTCCAAAGCTTTTGTTCCAGTAAGTGCTGCATATCCTTTTGCACCAGCGTTGGGTCGTTGGCGGATCCCCAGTCGTATATTGGAAAACTGACGTTCCACAACGAATATGCAAGCGGTACGGAGGAGGAGGCGTCTTCTTTGGTTTGTTCTTGTTCTTGTTCTTCTTGTTGTTGTGGATATAGTTTTGCTGTCGTAATGTCGGATGTGGGGAAATTCCATAGAACGACCATGTCGGCCGGTAAAGCTAATCTTCGTCGTTTCCTCAAGCGGTTTTGCTCCCGCAGAAAGGTGTCACCATGACAGGAACTAGTCAATAAGGAGTCTTGAATCAGTCGGACAGAAACCATCCCATCTCCATCATTACATAGGAACTCTTTGATCAACCAGTACTCCACCTCTTCGGAAAGTATAGATGACGAATAGTTCCCTTGGGGATCATAAAAGCTGAACCATAGGTACAGGTTGCCATCTAAGGGGGTCTCTGATGTCATCGTCTCAGATGCGAATTATTGTACGTTCAGTTGTGGTCAAGATTTTCGTATCGAATGTCTTCTTCCGCAGTTTCGAAGTATAGAGTTGACAAAATGGCCATCGATTTGTTTAGCTCCAAACGTTTGGTCATCAATAAGTACGCGGCGCGTGGACTTTCAGTTGAGGGTAGCAAGATCCATAAGAGAAAGCGTGCGAGTCGGAAAGATTCACGTGGCGAAGAAGAGAAAGAAAATCCAAATGCGTGATCAAGGTTGAACTTCTCCCAAAATCGCAGAATCAATCAATCTTATTGTCAAATCATCGGGTGGCTGTCATGTGCCTACAGTATATATTATATTCGATATGACTACGACTTCACAAAGATGCCTGCTTCTTAAAAAGTGTTGGCGGCAAGTGGACGAAAGCGCTTCATAGAGTGCATATACGAGTCATTCGGAAAGAAGCACGTAGCAAAAGAATAATAGAGCAGAAGACACTGCGTGATGCCGGCTTCTTCTTGGGCAAATATACGACTGGACATCATCATGCATGATGCACACTAACAGCAATGATATGGTAGTGCGGACGATTGACCGGGCATATTATGTCACAGCGTGCGGCGTATCTTAGAACGATCTCATGTTTTCAAAAGATCATGTCGGTCTCATTTCGTGTGGTCGTACTACTACTATAGCATTTGTAGTAGTCAACTGCTGAAATAGAACATCATGCATGAGACCATATACGAGACGATATACAAGGCAAGTTTGTGGCTCTGATACGAAGAAAAAAAGATATCGGAGAGCTATCGGTGAGAGAAGCCTCCTCGGTATTGTTGTCATGTCAGGTGCTGAAAGCAACCAGACGAGGAGGAGATGTCACTTTGTGAGCTTGAAGGTAGAAGTCAAACGGAATCTATAGTATTGAGTTTCAAGGAGGCAATGATCCCTTGTATAGCTACATGTACGATAGGAAAGGATATGCGCTGAACGAATGATGGTCGTCTCAGCACAGTGGTCGTCGGGGTAGCCTGCAGGTGGAAAGAAGGAGGAGTGCTGACGAGGGCTGTGCACATCATCGAAACAAGGAAAAGGGCCACGGACATTGAAAATCCCAAATGATTTGAATGTATCTATGCCTACTCTCGGCTTGTTGCTTGAGTGGCAGAAAGTGATATGGCTGGTGGGGCTGGAGGAGGCAGTGGTGGCACTAGAAGAAGCATTCCCACCAATTACTACCAATCGATGCGACTTAGATTTCTTCAATTCCGTTTCAATGAAGAGCAAAGACTGCGAGCTGCTAGTTAAATGGCTCACTCTAAATAATGATAGACGTATACTACGAGTATGATTGCCAGTGCTATCGCGAAAAACCATTCAAGAAGATCATACCGGTAGATTGATTATTGATTGATTCGTTTGTTCGGAGGAGTCGAAGATCCATCACATTCGAGGGTGCTCATAACCCATTGTTTGATTTTGACATGCCACTTGGAGGTGTGAGAAACGCACCGAATACTGTACCGACTGCCAATGGCCTTGTGCGTTGATTGCCCATCGTTCATCATCAGCAAAAGGTTAAACTACACAAGAGAAAGCTATTGTAGCAAGCCTTTTCTTGATTTCAAAACACAATAATTCGCACCCAGTACCTACCGTACCGTACGCTACTCTTTCCTGCTCATCAATACTACATACATATAGTCATCCAGCATTTCAACCAACAAACATCAGACATCATCAATCATGACTCGACTACTGTTTTCATTGGCACTCTTGGTATTGGCATCTAATGCCTCTGCCTCCAGCTCGACATCACGATTAGCTGCATGGGGGATTCCACGAGGTGGATCTGAAAGTACCTACTCGACTCAATTGGAAACTGTCAAGACTTCAGTGTTGGAAGCGGCCACCGATGCGGTAAGTGATACTTTTGGTGAACAATTCACCGACCATGCATTCAGTACTGAGTGTGCACACGAGATGCTTCAGTTGTGAACCATCTTTTTTCTTTCTTTCTGCAAAGCTTTCAACTTACAATTTCTCTTTTTTTCTTCTTCCAATCTTTTTTTTGCGACATGATTTGTTTGACATGCACATGACATGATTATACGTATACACCATCAATCCATCAATCCATCAATCCATCAATCCATCAACTCATATTGTATCAAAATGTAGATTGAAGATTTGAGACGCAAGATTGTTATTGAATCTAAGATTGTTTCTGATTTCGGAGCCGAGGCTGATACCATCTGCAACAAGGCTTTGGAAGACTTTGCCAAGAGTGCACCGGACGCTTCGGATGCCGCTGGAGCTTCGGAATACGATCGCAAGTTGGAACAGCTCGAGGCTGCCTTGGACGCTCCTCTTCAAGTCTTGTACCTTCGTCAATTGGCTCTATTGAGAGAACAAGCATTGTCAAAGTACCGAGTTGCCTCTAAGACTACTGGTGCTTCCGATTACGAAGCCATGTTGCAAGCGGATGGACAATTCACTGCTGCCGCCGAAGATGCCACTCGAGAAGGATCTGATTGGGATTACTCATCGGAACGCTCTTACCTTCAATCCGTCATGACCAGTGTTGCGGAATCCGGAAAGCGGGCAACCGATATCCAACTCAAGTCGGCCCAACAGCATCAAACTGCCATGCAATTCTTGCAACAGCAACAACAAATGATCCAACAATTGCAAATGCAATTGTACGGACAAACATCACCTTGGAACATTGGAGTTGCCTACCGAATTCCCGATACCAACTTTAACTTGCAAGGTTCCTACCAACAGGGACGCGGCAACATACAGTTGTCTTGTGTTCCGGATGAGTATGCTCCATTCTTGGGACCTAATGGATTCACCAATGGTGTTGGACCGGGAAACCTTGGACTGTCTCTCAACTTGAGCGTATAAAAAACAAAAAGAGAGAGAGAGAGATCTATAAAGGAACGGACTAGTGAATTTCCTCCAAGGAACATGAGAAATGAAACAAGTCCCACCGAGGAACACCGAGCATTAGGGATTAAAAACAAATAACGATCTGCTACTATTTACTTTCCATCTCCGTGATTGTGGCTAGAGTCTGCCTTGTGCTTGGTAGTAGTCCTTGTGACTGTATGGACACATAGCCGTTATATCCATCTTTTGTGTATAAGAAGTTATTCAAAGTAGTCATTCCCTGTTGGTGCTTCGGAGAATTGGAGCAAAGGAAATATCCGACGTTTGCGGTTCGCATGCGGCATGCGACGATATATGATCGATGAAGGCGGTTTCACTTTCGTCTGACAATAATCTTCGTTTGTTTTCAACTCACTCTTATTAATACAAAAGAGGCAAGCAAGCAAGCAAATCTAATCGAATAAGCCAAGCAACAAACCAATAGACAAATAAAGAAAGCAAATAATCCGCAAAGATGAACGATAACGATACTTCAGTTGTTGCTGTTGTGGAGGAAACCGTGGAGGATGAGGTCACTTCGAGTCAAGATGACACCAGTATGATGAGAAACGAAATCCGTAAGTCTAATGGTTGCAGATTAGTTATTCTTCTTTTTGCAGGACTGGAAACGCTGCAAATCATTGTATGCTCTCTCTTGTCTTGTCGTTCAACATATCAAGCCCATATCTCATCATCACGCTTTTGTTTGCTTCATCCAATCATATAATATTGTATATACCTATTGTATTATTTCAAACAAAATCAATGCTACAATTTGATTACAGTGTTCAAGGTTCTATTCTACACATCTGCCGTTAGTTTTGTGCTTCTATTCTTTCGCTTAATCTACCAAATCGTCAAGAAAATAACTTCCGGTAAGAACGGCAATTTGCTCACCAATAGCAAGCCATTCAAAATGATGGTCTCGTCGACCTTTAAGAGCATGGACAATACCGGGAATGGCGAAGTGACCAAAGACGAGTTGTACGCCGGTCTTTTGTTGATCCATTTGAAGCTTTCCAAGTTTGTTGGCGCACCCGCATGTTATGTAAGTTGTGCTCAAGTGCTGTTGTCTACATATATATAGACGCGTTTGATCATTTGCTGACACGCTCATTTATTATCTTGTCCTTTGTTGCTCTTCGATTATGGTCCAATATCGTCGTCATTCCCCTGCTTGCAAACGACGCTTGACCAAACTACTTCTGCTTTCATCAATCATCATTTTTTTCATAGCCTCCCATCAAGACGACTTGTGACGGCATGTTCGAGGCCGCGGACCATGACAATAGCGGTGGAATCGACGAAGAAGAGTTCTCTTCCATTATGGCAGTCTGCTGCGGTCAAATCATGTCCCGAATGGTTGTCTATTATTTGATTGTCATTTTGGGAGTACCCTACACGGCGGCAAAAGTTGTCGACATTTTGCCCATTGAAAATGGATCCCATTGGGAGACGGTCACGGAAACGATCGTTGGGTTTGCCATCTTTAGTTTGGCCATCCCATTAGTCTGGAACTTTATTGATGAAGCGTCACGAAAGAAGCTAGTGAAGAAGGAAGACAAGCCTGCAGCACCCACAAAGAGTAATGGTGTTCCGCAAGAAGTGACGCCGAAGAAGAAGAATTAAACTTCCACGATTCTGATGTGGTGGGTCAACTACATGTTGCTTTATTGACATTATTCGGTGCATATACAGGTTATTGGTCGATGCTTTCTAAAGAAGGAAACATCGTAGGGCGATGGAGTTGCATCGACCGTGTGATGCAAGATTAGATTGGAATATGAACTCCTGTGAATTTCTCTTGTAGTACATGTAACTAAGTGATAGAAAGAAGTACTAGTGATTGAATTTGGAGTTGAATCGTCCACCATACTTGCTGTCATTCTTATTCTTGATGCACCAACCAAATAGTTAACATGTACAGATCATGCGGGATGTGTCGTTCCCAAAGAGAGACATAGCCGATGAGGTTGATATCTCGGAAGGTATGATTCCGTTGCCGAATCACTCAACAAGATCAAATACGCGCATATTCACCAATATAATACAGCCTACGTAAATTGTTGGAGCAAGACATCCTTCGTAAACATATAGAAACAATAGTACATTCTACATTACAATTCTGTTTGTTCATAAAAAATAAACTTAGCCGTCGCCTAACATTCCAGATTCTATATATAGATTGCACTGATAATATAAATCTTCGCCGCATATTCCTTCAACGAAACGCCGGTCTTCATGCGGGATGAGCAATACCGGTACTGTAGCTCATAAGTAACTATGTAGCACACTTCCTACCTTTCCGAAAATCGCGGGTGTTCCAATTTTGTTTATCTACTTCTGCCTTAGAGTAGCCTCTCCTACATGTAGGTACCGATTATACGTAGATATTCAATCACCGCCGCATCACGGCTGATGTCCAAACTGAAACAACTACGCTACAACCCTTCAAATACCACTCTACGTAACGATGGATAAAAGACTCCCATTTATATGGCAGCTCTATCATCATGTTGACGAAGACGGTTGAATGAACGAATGAATAATAGTCAAATAAGCAATCAGTACTTGATGAACAATTGCTTGTGGAATCTATACATCGTCATTACGATTGGCAAGTTTTGGGATTAAGGTCATACGATACGGTTTCGATATGAGACCACAGACTTATTATGAGCAAGTACAAGTACTTTACGCTGTGGAGTATGCATACCGAGCAATAAGTGGCTGGCTGGACTGGTGGTTGAAGAAGATTACAGCGAACCACTGATGAGAGACAACAAGAGTAGTCGTCCATCTCAATTCTTGGCAGCCAACCCGAGTCACTTCCACGACCACCACGACGACGACCACCATCAACAACGCAAATACTTGACTACTTTCAACCGTGGGGCTGATGATGGGACTTGTTCGGCAACAATAGAATTCGACACCGTGGCATGCAGCAAGTGATTCGACGCATGGTTTTGCGGACATGGTTGAACTACTCTACTGACCTCTGGTGCGAATGTTGATGCTGTTGACAATATACCAATCGTACGGCATTAATTGCATGCGACTATCATAGTTGAAATAGTGCTACGGAATGGCGCCAATGTGAAGGTTGTTGATGCAAAAGGTGGACACCATTGCATGGAGCTTGTGTCCGACAACGTCGTCGCTGAAACGTTGTCGAACTTTTGTTGCGTCATGGTGGTATTCTATATAGTATCTATATGGCTGGTGGTGAACAGAACGTAAACAATGATCGCACTGCATCACCAATAAGCTTGCAGGGTTGTTGAAATCGACTTAATGAAAGCATTGCTGGACAATGGTGCTGATATGGAACTTCGTCCTGTCAAAAGAGCCATGTGGAGGTATGGTGGAGGTATGGTATGGCTGCTGGTGAAGCAATTTGCGATTGGAGCGTTGATGCATAGACGGGCACAAGATCCAAAAGATATCACTGTAGTAGAGCGTACCAGGTACTAGATGCCATTGCAGACAATTTTGGTTACGATATGATTAACTAGGTAGTGTTCGCCAAATCAGCCATTATTGACACTGGAGTGTTTATGTGGTGTGATAGTAGACTGGTCCACCATATGGTGCTCGTCTAGTAGAATCCTGTCCATAGTGAGCACTGGTGAAACTATTGTTGCGTCGTAAAGTTGCTAGTTGGATACGCCTTCCTTATATACTTCTAGCTCTAAGCTACCAGGTAGTCGTCTATCTATACTGTCGCCAATAAAACATAGACACTTCGGCGTCTTGTTCGCTCGTCAGTTATATTATACGATGCATCATCTGAATGAAACGCAACCTTACTCCTATTACTAATATGTCATCAATATTGATATTCCATCTTAGAAAACTGTCTTCCTCATCCAGAATCTGCATCCTTCCCATAATATGCGGTGTGCAATGATGTGATTGATTGTTGTGTATATGAATTCGCCAACTGCAACTAAAATTTCATATTCGTGTTGCAGCAGAGGCACCGTCATATGCGGTTGCTCTCTTTTCCGCACCGTTCACAGAACGTTATGCGTACAGGCTAGACGCAAACTTCCCAGATGCTCCAGTCACACTCCAACTATACTTTCATATACGCGTTGTAGCAGAGGCCCCATCACCGGTGGCACTCTTTTAAGGATCAGCATCTTTCAGGGAACGTTTGCACACACTTGTTGAGGCCAGTATGTTTGCCATTTTTCACATACACAGTCAAAACAAACGACAGCTCCCACGTGGAGCTGAAGCGGACCGGAGAGATAGCTCAATGCCAGTTATGCTCTCTCTTTGGGATATCGCTTACGGGGTTCCCCCAGCCAAAGAAGTATGTGTTCTGGATTTGAGAAGCACCGCCATCTTCATGGGGTTGCTCTCTTTAGAACGATCAGTGTCGTTCAAGGAAAGTTTGCACATCATACTTTTGTATGTATATGCCTTATTCCCTTCACATCATGCACAGTCAAATCAAACGACAGCTCCCACGTGGAGCTGAAGCAGGACCGGAGAGCCAGAAATTTCTCTCTCTTTGGGATATCGCTTACGGGGTTCCCCCAGCCAAAGAAGTATGTGTGTTGTGTATTGGTGTTCAGACAACTTACGAACTCACCTGCTGTACGCCATAACTCTCAGCCAAATACTCCAAGAGTTGGTGTCGCAGCAGTACTCTTGCATGCCAGCCCCAAAATGAGGCCTTTATTGCAATCGAAGCACGGTAGAGGTTGAATGAACATTCGAGTAGCTCTCCTTTGGAGTAGCTCTCGTGACAAAATAAAGCCTCTGCTTTGATTTTGTGAGCATTTGGAGTGTGAAAAAGTGAAATTGAAGGAACCGCAGTTTCGAAACGGCCAAGACTAAATCAGTAGCGAAAGTTTGAGCACGTTTTCGGCAGGTTCTCAATTGTTCTCCGTGCCCGTTTGCACATGTGATAGTATAGTCCGTTGAGTCGAACATGTGTGTCATATTATATTTTGGTATTGTATTTTGTTATTTCCCGATTTCTCCGCATAAAAAGGATCGAATTTCTTGCTATACATCCGTACAACACGCGGTATTACTCAATTCGGTCCGCAGAAGAATAATTGTGGTACATATATATATATAAAATAATATGTTGGATTATATATATTATCACTTTTTGTTTCATTAAAATATGACCATATAGTCCACGAAAAAGGAGATTTTTTCACCCCATCTTTTGGCCATCGCTAAAAAAATATCACCATAGAAATTTATATCCGGAATTCTTTGTCCATCTGAGAAACAGCATATATATGGTCTCATATCGAGACCGTATCATATTACCTTATTCCCAAAACTTGCCAATCGTAATGACGATGTAGATTCCACAAGCAATTATTGTTCATCAAGTATACTGATTGCTTGACTTATTATTCATTCGTTAATTCAACCGTCTTCGTCAACATGATGATAGAGATGTCATATAAATGGGAGTCTTTTATCCATCGTCGAGTGGTATTTGAAGGGTTATAGCGTAGTTGTTTCAGCCACGGTGGTGATTCACTATATTATATTTATTTCCATTAGATGTGGCGTATATCTTTCTTGCGTTTTCCTATCATGGTTGTTATTCGCGATATTTATACATGCAGTATTTTAATATGGCTGCAGAATAAAGCAATATAATAAAATTTTCAAATTCCAGGCATCACTAAATCAATCAGTCTTACCAGTAGTAATTAGTATACTACAAATGCCTTAATGCTGGCACGGTCCCCCATGGATTTGGAGTCGGGAGTAGCGGAATACTACACTTCTTCTCCTTCTTCTTCCATGCAGTCAGTTGTTGGTCTTCAAAACTACCCAAAAAATCCAATACATTCATCGTGACGAATTCTGCACCACAATGAATTCGACAGTTCTCGCGGGACTGTCTGTTATTCTCTTCCATGATATAATCCGTGGAACTGCTGTTTAATGTGGCCTTCCAAACACTCAATTCCAAAAGCGATAACGATTCTTGAAACTTGTACCATTGCAATCGCTTCTCTACTGCCTTGACGAGTTGCTGACGAGATCGCGATGAAGCCAAGAATGGCTTTGGCTGTCGTTGGTACTGTAGGTTCTCTAGGGCATTCGTCGTCCTGTCTGACATGTCTTCTTCTTCATCTTGATAAGTGAAAATCATGCTCCGGACATCTTCTTTCCATGCGGGACACTGGAGCCCATCGATACGATCCTTTACACTTGCTTCAATCAGAAACTTGGTCACTGGCAACGACGCCAAATCACATGCCAAGTCCAAAAGCCCTCTCCAATACGGTGGTTCCTTTCGTCTATGTCGCAAATGAGGTGGTTGCTCCCTGTTGCTGTCATTGGCGGTGGTATCCGAACTACTATTGTGATTGACAAGCTGAGCTTCAATCAAGAGTTGAACAACCTCAATTGGGGCATTGCACCGGACAGCATAATGAATTGGATAGTTTCCCCAACTATCTTTGGTCAGTACCGAGTAGTCGGTATTGTCGTTGGATTCGTGGTTGTCGTAGACGCGATCCAGAAGGACTTTTAGCAGCTTTGGACTATTAGGGCAAGCCGAACATGCTAAAAGATGCAAGGGCGTCATTCCAAAGGAGTCCGTACTACTTTTGGAATTGCCACCACTTCCGTGGCTAGTAACATCTTCCACCAACCGAGATATATCCTTCTCATCCATGCTATCGTAGTTCTTCGTGTATAATTGGTGAAAGTAATAGCATAGATGGTGAATCGGCAAGTCTTGAAAACGTTTCCGCAGAGACCTCACCACTGGATCTTCCGTTTGGCGAACATCTTCTTCTTCTTCTTTGTCACCACTACCGGTTTTAACATCCGTAGCAGCATCTTCTTCATCAAGAGTGGCAGTATACTTGCGCATGGTCACCACCGACTCTCCCACCAGCTCCACAGTATCTGGAATAGCGATATTTTTGAGACCATAACAATCGCAAAACGCCCTATCGTCAATTCGTGTCAGGCCATGACACATCTCGACCGATATTAGAGTGAGGCATCCTTCAAAGGCGCTCTTGTGAATCCTTTTGAGAGATGGTGGTAACGCCACATGCTTCAGCGAGACACAATGGCTAAACGCGGATTCACCAATAACTTCCAAAACACAAGCATGCTGCTGCTGCCGAGGATGATGATGATGATTCGTGCCTCTGCTACTATTACTATCACCACCATCAGCATTCTTCGTGTCACTAAATCCATCATTTTTGTTACTTGTTGCAAACCCAAATTGTATCTCTCGTAGACGGCCACAGTTCGAAAAGGTACCACTGGGAATGACTTTGACCCATGGATGAATCAGAACCTTGACGACATCCTTCGGGACCTTGCTGCTTCTTCTTGGCAACAGGAATGATTGTCTCTTATTTGGACGATCATGATGATTCTTCGTTGCTGATGACAGTCCTCCAATCTGCTCTTCTATATTTTCTCCAAGGTAAATGAATACGTCTTTGGACTGATCATCTATCGAAGGAAACGAATCAGCTGAAGACTGCAAGGATGATGTCTTCATCATGAAAGCTGAGACACTGTATTGTTTTATATTTCCGTGTCGTGATACAGTGTGCGAGTATATTCTTCTGCGTTCCAATCCAATCATCCAATCGTGTCTCAAGTCTTTGTGTGCGTATTATATACGAGTACTCGTATTTTGGATCGCGTGATCGAATGAATCAATCGAATGAGTCTTTATCTTTGATCGAATGGGTCACAGCGGTCGAATGAATCGAATCGAATCGAAGCAAACAATTAATTAAATAATTCGAATTGTCGTGTATTAGGGAGAATCGGAGAAGGATATAAGCGACAACATCATCATCGCAGCTTCAATTGCACATGAATGAAAGACCAGGCCTGAGAGCAACCATGTCCTGTTTGCGCAAATTGTACTCTTGACTGACTCAACATAGGCTATTTTGAAAGCCATTCCACCAGGGTTCTGCGAAGTAATGAATATCGTACCGGTAAGGATACGACATGATGAATAGTACCTGGTACGCACTAGTCTGGTACCTCGAGCAAGTACCAGCTACAGTACCAGGCAGGTCGAATGCTTTTAATTTTGGGAGTTAACGACGAGAGAAGCATGGTGAACCTTGGTTGCTATGCATTTATCATATCGTTGCGCTTGAAGCCCCGTCGCGCCTGCTATTGACACAATCCAATTTGCAACGAATAATCGAAACTATAATAAACGCCAGAAACGCCGCAATCGTCAATTACACGTCAAGAAGAAATCCAAGAAGCATGTCGGGAATCCGCATGCTTTCATTGAAGATCTCACGCTGGATCTGGAGATGACAGAACAAGAAGAGATTGAAAACTATGATAACTTTTCGGTCCCCTCGTTTGGAACTACTGAAAGGGAACAGCAAAAGTTTGGGGAAGAGCAACGGAACATATGCTACAACCGATTCCCTCGCTTTCTCTTCATCCTCATTGTATATTTCATCATGCTAGTAGGATGGGCCATCAACTGTTATTGGCAGCGAACGGGAACCTTCGTTTGCGATACCATCTTTGTCCAATTCAATGACATTTATCATCCAGGATTGGCAACCTTTAGTGGCCTATACGATTCAAGATGCGGCGAAGGCGACGACACTTTCTGTGAGCGAGCGACGTATGTGGAGAGTGGACATGGCAGTCGGTTCTTCTTTTGCGAGGACATTTCGGCTTGGGTCTTTGCATTCGATGAGGACGGACAATTCAATTGCGCTAATTGGATCACAGGTTCCCCAGAAACGGATGTGTTGGCAGAGACCTCGTACAATATCATGGAGTCGGTGAAAGGCAGCGAAACTTGGAGCATCAAGGTGGGGGACCGAAGACAACTACCAGTACCCCATTTCACTTTGGAATGTTACGATTGCAAGTACGACGAGAACTTTTGCGGTGGCGGAGCTCGAGGGAAATGTGTGGTAGGTAGTATCATTTGCCTTTAGACTGACATGATAGGCACGAGTTCAATGGATGCAATCCAACATCAATCTTAATTCAACATCAATATTTTGTCTAACATTGTATTCCTTCTTGGATTCAGAACAACCGGTGCGCCTGCGAAGGTGGCTGGTATGGCTACCGATGCGACTACTTCATGCCGTGCGAAAAGCTTGAGGTGGATCCATTGCACAATGTCGGAGGATCACGCACTTGGGCAGGTACATACCAAATGATAGTGGCACCAACTGAGAGTGATGGGGAGGACGACGAAGAGAGCACAACACTGCAATCAATGATGGCAAATTCGATATTATCTTTGGGTCGGACTTTCTTGCCAATCGTGATATTTACGAGGTAAGTCAATCTCTGGTGCTTGGTGGTGACGGTGGCAGTGCCGCAATTTCCTTTCATGTCTAACAATTATGCTCTTCTCGTTTGAATGTCAATCAACCAACCAACCCATATTGTCAGAAAAAGTCCCAATCGTCCTTCTCATTTGCTTCCATGCCCTATTACTTTGCCGGTTTGACCTTTGCCGGGATTCCTCGATTTGTGGAATGCGCCGACAGTTCTGACTACATTTCTCCTTCCTGCCAAGGAGTCAAAGTTTGCATTAGCTCGTCGTCGTCTTGGTACGACGTGGTGGCGGACATTTTCCCTCCCGAAAGTGTTGTAGGAACCGAAGGTATTACCGGATCGGTGCCCGCTCTTGGAGAAGGTCTTTGCAATGTCTTTGGCGCCACACGATTTGAAGTCGTCCAAGAAAATGTGGAGCGTCTTGGATACAACTCAAGTTTTCTTGGTTACGCTTTGGGAAGTCGAATGCATTCCAAGAGTTTTGAAACTTGGATGACGCGATCTTCTGATCGCCAGTGGACCAAAATGACGTCGTGGATCTTTGAAGCTTTGGTAGAGGCAGAAGAATCAGGAATCACCCCAGCCCAGCGCAGGATTGATGAAATCAACAAGCGTCTTCAACGACAATAATGCCCGATACAGGTTCGACAATTTGTTTCAATCCGCAGTGGGTGCCAATGGAAACATTGGTGAAATCTGGACCAAGACCACATGCCCTTTTCACGACCTGCCATGAATCATGTATGTGACCGAACGAGTGGTCTGATTGTGTCGATGGATTTTGGTGCCTATGGAGATCTCGGTGATCGACCAGTCTCAGGAGGACATATCGAACGAATGAATCATTCAACGAGGTGCCCTGGTATGTTTCCGTGTCCCCCGCCAAGGGATTTGCCGAATTCAACGAGCAGACCAACCGCTGGATGGGCTTTGAAGTCGACATTATTTGTCGGGCCGTAGCGGCTGCTATTTTCAATGGTCCCGCCAAGGTTGATTTTGTTGCCGTCACCAACAGTGAAGTCTTTACTGGTGTCAAATCTGGAAGGATCGACGTTGCTGCCGGTAGAACTCGCACGCTGGAACGAGAAATCAAGCATTCCAGCAGTGGAGGATTTGCCTTTGACTTTTCCCCGCCGTACTTTTACGATGGCATGATAGTAGCGGGATACGAGCCACATGGTCGATGTGCTGCCAACTTGTTCTTTGATGAAACCTGTGCCGACACGTTGATTTGTGTTCCCGAACTGACGACTTGGCTCGATGCGGTTGCAGCCATGAGTGTTCCTTCAGCTAATATTTTGTTGACCACATCCGAGCGGAAGCAATGGAGAAACATCTGGCTAGAGAGTGCAATTCCATCGTATACGAATCCCACAAGCTGGATCCATCATTGAAGTCGCTGCAGGATTACTTTGTGGGAACCGAACAGCATACGAAGGAACCTTTGAGTTTGATGCATCGGTCCGATGACCAACAGTTTTCCGATTTGATCCGCTGGATCATTTACGGTTTGTTCAATGCAGAAGAGAAGGGCATTGCCAAGGATACCTCGATTGAGATGCCCACCACGAACTTGTTTGGAAGTGAGCTAACTGGCATCTGGCAGAATTCCGTACGAGAAAGTGGCAATTATGGCGAAATGTTTTCTCGAAACTTGGATGGACTCGTCGTCCGCGATGGTCTGAATCTGCTGAATCGTTTGGATGGGCCTCAGCTATGTGCTTCTCCGGGAACGGCACCATCATTCAAATGATGATGGATAATAGATAATATATGGAAGTTCGTGTTCGTGTTCGTGTTCGTGTTCTGGTCGACAAGGGAAGAGATGCATGAGCAGAGCCCCAATGGACAGGTCAGCCGCCTCCGATTGCATGATGTTATTGTGGGAGTATATAGGAGATGATTACGGGCAGAGAATAATAATGCAATCGTGACGCGATGTATACTAATGCTTCCACCGCAATAATACTGAACGAATGATGCGATGATGAACATAAAATCAAGGAGCGAAAAGTTCCACTAGACAAATCGGGAATGAGTGACCAATTAGATTTTAGTACAGCGTCAATTACGGGTCTTTTTATTGTCGCATCAAAAGTATTTGCGTGTGATATCTTTGCCTTTTCGACACGAAACGCTCCCCCACCCACACACTCCAAAACCGCATTCAAAACTCTTATATCATCTTCTCATCAACGCAATTTTAATTAAAAAGTGTGATGCGATTGGGCGGTTTATGTATTTTGTTGTTGTCTCGATCGTTACAATAATACTATAATATAAAGAGAGAGAGAACGAAACAAATCACGTTTCTCACTCAAGCTACAACACCACGAAGAGTACGCAGTTGCACAATCACAACATACAGTAGGCTAGATATAGCTACTTCTTGTTCCGGTATAATACGGTATATAGATTGAATCAATATAAAAGCAAGCAAGCAAACAAGCACGCAAAGAATCAATCAATCTTGACCCGCGTTATACATCGCATTGCTCATCCAATATAACCACCATGTCTCAGAATGCCGTTCAAGTCCCCGAATCAGCTCCGCAAGAGGAGTCTTATGATGCTGAAGCACCGAAACCAAACCATGCCAACGATGACAGTGACAGTGAAAGTAAAAGTGACAATGCCAATTTCATCATCACTCTCCACAAGACTAACGACATAAACAACAACAACAACAACAACAACAATAATGAAGCGAAACCTACGACTGCCACAACGATGAACCAAACAAAGCAAAATATGCCAAAAAGCAGCTTGAAATCACCCACAAGGAATATGACTAACACCGACACCGACACCGACACCAACACCAACACGACAAATACTAAAGGAAGCAGAAGAACAACAACCGCCGTTTCTGAATCCCAGCATTCGTCTCAAAACAATTGGTCCTCTCCCTTTCGACAACTTTCCAAAAGTCTGATTGGATTCTTTCTGACCGTCCTGGTCATTGCTCGCATCAAGAAGCAAAAGGACAATAAGAACAGCAACCAAAATGATGAGGAAGCTGGCGGAGGACCAATGCCAAACGTGGTCAAACCCAAAAAGTCGGTCCGGATTCTCGACATGTCAGGCAACTTGACCACTCCCAACACACCTTCGACGACTATTACCAATGATGATTATAATAATAGTTACAAACGTCGTAATTTCAAGGATTCGCGACAGCTGGATGCCAATAGCGAATGTGATATGGTATACAAACCAATCTTGGTCAAGGTCGCTGTATTTTTGTGTTTGGGTATTCTGGCGTTGGTGTTGTACGTCGTTCTCAAGTAATGAGCGAGTGAGTAAGGGAGGGAGGGAGGATTTTGGAGAGTGGATACAAGCGATGAGTGCAGAAAAAACTATGATAATGGATAATGGACAATGACCAACAAGAACAAGAACAGCACCAAAGTCACGAGATTTCGTAGGATGATCTATGCATGGGAACTGGAATGTGGTATTACATTACATTTATGAAACGATGCGTGTATGGGGTATTAGGACGACTGTACCTAATGTTTATAGTATGGTTTTACAAAAAGTATTGCAATAATAATGACAACTAACATGTTTGAAATTTATGGCTTGCTTTGAATATTATATATATTGCTCTATATACCTAGCTGATGATTGGTTCTACCGACACTCGTCGTCAGCAGTCAGATCTTTATTTTTCTCATTTACATTTTATTTTGGTTATATTGCTAGTGATAATATCTTCTATATACATACCGGTACTGTACATGGTACATGGTATCAAAGTTCTAGGGCGACGGCCCCTTACAACAATCTTATTGACTGCGAATAAGCGGAAGGCCCAGTCCTACTATAACTGTTCCCAAACCAAGAATGCCAATGCCAAACAAAATCATAGTCTTTGGCAAGGATGAATCCTGCTCTTCATCCTTCGTCTTCTTCGTCTTCTGTTTTGCTTCTTCCATGGCAATAACTATCTCGGGTATGATGGGTCGCAAAATGGGCCAATCTCTTTTCTTGGCTTCTTGCTCCAACAAGGAAGTGGGATGCACGACGGAAGGATTGCCCACTGATTCCAACAACGGAATATCATGATGATGGTCCGAATAGGCAAATGACTTTTGCAAATTCAAATTATATTCTTGGGCTAGGCGATGGACGTGATCTGACTTGGTCTTTTGACAACAAACCTTGCCATCCACTACTCCTGTGTAATAATACTGCGCATCATCATCATCATCATCATCACTATCATCACTATCATCATTGTCATTATTGTTGTTATTGTTGTCCCCTTTCGTTCGTTTCCGTTTCGAATGAACCGTCTGCTTCTTTATTATCTTGGTGGAAATACAAACATCCACCTTGTATTCCTTGGCAAATGGTTCGATCAAATGTTCACTGGTAGCCGACAATAACACCACGAGGTGTCCCTTGCGTTGATGTTCTTGCATTTCGTTTAAGATTTCCTGATACACAGCTGGCTTCAACAAACGAAGATACAAGTCTTGCGCATGACCTTGGAGTTCGTTTACGGACAAGTTGCGATAACAACAATAATAATAAATCAAATTCAAGGTTTCCGTTTGCATGTAATTGCGTTCCACCAATGGATTCAAGAGGGTACACACAATCAATCCGGTCCACAGCAGTGGATAATGGTGATACGCATCATACTTGGTGGCCAGCACTGTCGTGGCTTCCTTGCCAGCGGAATCCAAGGCAATCAAGGTCTTGTCAAAGTCAAAAAAGGCGGCTATTCTTCTTATTCTTTCATCGTCATCATTATTCTTATTCTTCGTTGATTGCATCATCGTTATTAGTATGATTTTATTGTCGTGTACAGTATATTGGTATACCGGTACTGGTACCGGTAGGACACTGTATGTTCAAATATTTTATAATGCCGCGTGTCTGGTACGGAAAAGATGAAGATGGCGCGCTCGCGCGTGCCACGTTGCAGATCATGGATTCGATGCGAATGAATGAATCCACTACTTTGATCTCATTTTTGTTCTTCTCCACTACTCTCAGGTCTGAAATCATTTCTCCGATCACGCAATCATTATTCTAGATTTCTACAGAATCTATCATCCTACAGAAGACCTACATTTTCGTCTCTTTGGCCTCTTTGGCCTTCAATTCTGCCTTTTATTCTGACCGACTGATATTTTGTCATTATACTGTTGGCAAAATATAATATCATTGGGACGTCAACATAATTCTCTTCGATAGTAACAACACCCCACCAAACGAAGCAATTGACCTATGGCACTACGTAAGGGCTCCGTTTGCGACTATCTGGATCTAAAATTATAGCGAAAATTAGACCGAGATTTTGTCGTTCTAATGATGGCAATGACATACTGCTGTTGGGACGATTACAGACGAACAACCAACCAAATTCTGTACTTTAATGTATTCTTTTCCACGTGCGCTGTCTCTTCTTGAATTGCAATTGCCATCAACCAAAGCACTCGTACAATACTAGGAAAAGGTGCAATGAATGTCTCTTTCAACGTTTTGGACAAAATGGGAAGTGCGATGTAAATTTCCAAACCCCAAAGATACTTCATGTATTTAGGGGAGGCCCATCTTGCCACGGGGAGTCCATAGCTTAGTGATGGCACATCTCTACCGGTACATTTTGTACAAAAATGCAATTGGCTTGGTTGGAATGAATCAATATATAATGATGACGATTGCCTTTTTTGTAAGTCCAACTGGTCGACGAGACAAGTCACCCGGTGGGCGGGAAGCTACAGCTCCCGTAACTCTCAAGCAAGGAGGCTGTTGTCGGTTGCAGCTCTGTTGCTTGAAAAATCCTTGATAGCTTCGGTATAGGTCGAGCGCCATGTTCCGAAGTAACAATAGCGCCGTCGCACAAACCAAACCAGCTGCGATGGCGGTTTCTCGAACGGTTTGAGTGACGATCAAAGGCAATCGAAAGAAGCTGATGCCTGCTTGAATGATGTATTCTTGATTGACGATGATGGTAGTGATGTAGTTGATGTAGTTGATAATAGTGTTGGTCATGTTGATGTTTGGTCTAGTTGGTGTATTGGTTGGTGTAAAGAATTTCATAATGTAAGTTGTGAGGTGTGCGGTGTGAAAACCAAAAACGTTCCGCCCGTGCGGTTGGAGACGATGCAATAATGATGCGTGCACGCGGGGCAAATATGAGTCTCAGCGTTTGACTCCTTCGAATCAATCTAGATGGTACAGTACCGTACCGGTACGAAGAGTGATCCAAACATTCGTCCCTACAAAGCAGTATGATTGACTATTATGGATATTGTACAGTATAAACTAAGATGGTAGGCATTCTTTCTTTATTTCTAAGGTATATTACAGTGATTCATTCTCCATCAAGAACTGCTGAGGTATGGGAGCGATGACCTTCTTTCAGGAATTGTCAGGCAATGCTCAAGGCCGTAGCTCCGTCATTCACCACACTGTTAATGTCTACCTCATAGTCTATTAATAATTCAACAGCTTCCAAGTGACCCGCTTTCACTGTCAAGTGCAGTGCTTCCCATCCAAGGTCATCCTTAGTGTCCTCGAGATCGTTTGGATAGTTATCAGCAATTGTCTCAAGAACCACCAAGTCTCCTACGTTTGCTGCCTTTACCACGTCAAAGGTTTCCTCAGTGCTCCTTCCTCCATTGTGTCACCCATCCACTGCCGGGAATGAGATATGGTGGAAGATGTAGATCGGGGTCATAAAAGTTTCCAATGGTTCGTCCTTGCTGGGGCCTAGTGGTTCAAAATGAACAAAAATGTTCTGTATCACGACATCGCAAAACAGTGGTGAACTTGCTTTGCCACACTAGATACTATGATAGCACAAAGCAGTAATCCTTTCCAACATGTACCGCATAAAAGTCACCATTCAACGAGAACGGTCTTCCATGGATAACGGAATGGCTCTCATACACCAGGACCATGTCTCCAGGTGCCATGGTAACATTTGTGACAGCCCCTTCGTGTCCATACACTTCTAGGGGTCATTCCTCGTTCACGTCTTGGGCCACATTGACTATGCAGATTTGCGAAACAAGAAACAAAGCTGTGAGTCAGTTTACCTACTGTTGTCAACACAATCCATTCAACCTTCCGATCAGATCAAAGAACTAAAAACTTACTAATGGCAGAACTGATGAGAGGGTTGCGGTCCATATGAGGCGCTAGACTCGATCCATTATGAAAAAGTCGAATTCCATAGAGTGAGACTGGTCGAAGCTCTTGGCCAGTCCACTCTTCCACGACCTTCTTCGCTTCGGCAAACAACTCATTCGTGAGCTCTTGAGTTCTTGACCACCCCCTTCGTTGACACCCTCATTCAGTATAGTCACAGTCGGTGGAGAGTCCCACAAATTATGATAGGTTGTAAGGTGAGGCCATTCGGTTTTGTCCTTTCCAATTGTGCATGCTTGGTGGCTGATATTTGTTCATGTACCTTCGATATTCTTCGTTTTCAGAGCACAACTGAGGGTTCTCTTCTTTTTGTTCGGCAACTGCCTTGTGGCAATTGGCAATGAAACCATGGTAGAGCTTTTGTTTGTGTCGTCCAATCACAGTCGTCACATTGGGAGTATGAATCGCCCAAGAAGCATCATCTTCTGCAGAGTAATAGTTTACAGCTCGGAGAGTGTCCACTGTTGATCGCATGATGGATGCTCCTGCAGCCTTTTTGGTTCTTCGTTCTTCTTCTTCGAGGCATTTTCTTTCCTCTTCAGCACGTCGTTCTTCTTCTTCACGGGCTTCTCTTGAGACTGCAACTCTTGGTTTCCATCATCATGATCCATTACGAGCAATCAGGAATTTCCATCATCGATGTTATTATATATACCGGTATATTATGCTGAAGATGGCGCTCGCGCCCGCAGGTCACGTTGCAGATTTTGGACTCGCTGGATCCAATTTGATCTCATTTATTTTTCCACACGTAATAATATAGAAATTTAGCGATAAAATGACGCTGCCTGCGCGCGAAAGAAGCATCCGCATGTTATATATATAAAACAAAATGAAAACAGAGAATGCCACCACGACCGCACGCATGCATAAAATATATAGCAAGCAATATATATACGGTACCGGTACTATTACAATACTAATATAAAAAAGCAATGGATGCCCACATGGAAACCACAACAATACAGTATAGAAAGAGAGTATAATCAATCGCAATCGCAATCGCAATCGCAATCCAATGAATATGAAGCCAAAAGGACAAAGCAAAGGAGTCAGCGAATGGTTTGTCCGCTTGATGATCCTCACGCTCGGTTGGGTGCTTGGAGTCTTGACATGTTTTCGAAATAGCAGTATGAATAACAGTGCAGGTGCTATTGCTGGCGGGCCTCGTACAACAACTTCAACGGCCTGCTCTTCGACAGCACTTTGTCAGCCATCCTCAACAATGGTGACAGCAGTGCCCATAGTAGGATCAGAAGCAGCGTCTCGTCCTTCCAGCAGAATAAGTACTGAAGACACTGCTACTCGTGATGCCGCTACTACTACCACTACTACTGCTACTACCACTACCACTACCACTACCACTACTACGATACAACCTTTGGAACATTCGAGCCCGCATTTCAAAGCCAACTATCGACGCAAGACGACCACAGTTTCCATTCTCACGGACACTGCCAATCCCTTTCACCGATACCTGTCCGTCCTTGGGTCCATGGATACTTCCAAACATTCCGAGATTCCCCTGTGGAACTCGTGGATCCATTATTTGGAACCTTATCACAATCACATGGCAAGATTTCGCAATCGGCAAGGCGTCGTCTTTATGGAAATTGGGGTTCAAAGTGGAGGAAAGATTCCGTTACTGCGCAAATATTTTGGTCCTGGTTTTCAATATGTTGGCATTGATATCAATCCCTCCACATTGCAGTTTCGGACCCAAC
Organism: Cylindrotheca closterium; assembly: GCA_933822405.4. Taxonomy (NCBI): domain Eukaryota; phylum Bacillariophyta; class Bacillariophyceae; order Bacillariales; family Bacillariaceae; genus Cylindrotheca; species Cylindrotheca closterium. The sequence goes on along the minus strand of CAKOGP040002358.1, from coordinate 72,057 downwards.
CGGAGGACGACTTTTCAGCCTCTATTGAAATTGGTGACTCGGCCAATGCCACCTTTTTGGAGTATATTAAAGAGAAGTATCCTCATGTCGACATCTTTTTGGATGATGGTGGACACACTATGGAACAACAAATTACGGCCATTCAACATTTTCTACCGCATGTCCAACCGGAAGGGGTATACATGTGCGAAGATTTGGGAACCTCGTGGCAAAAGATCTATGGCGGAATCCCCAATGGCAAAACCAATAGTCCAAATCGCAAATTTATCAATGAAACCATGGTGGGCTTTGTCCATCAAACCATGGATTGGTTCACGGCATCTACCATGAGAGGGAGACATTCTTATTACGCCCAGGACATTGATACGATTTCCAATTGCAAATTCGATTGCAAAGACTCGGCGGACAATCCATGGTGGAAAACCATACCGAAACAAGTGAAACACATTCATTATTACAATCAATTGGTAGTCTTTGAAAAGGGAGTAACCCAACGACCAACTCCTCTGCAAACGGTTGGAACTGAAATTCCCGTTGGGTACTCGGGGGAATACGATCCGATCAATTGGAAGAGGATATTGACCAAGATTGACGAGGCTTTTGAGGCTGCCAATGTGGAATTTATATAAAATGTCATTTTATGTCATTCAAATATAATGGACTCGGACTACTTCCACACGTAATATCGTATAATAGTATCATGTATTTTAATACAACTTTATTTTTTTATTTTTTAAAATAACAGCTATGAATATATATATATGTATGTATATATTGTACCTAGTCCATAGAGTCCTGGAGTCCTGCAGAAGCCAGCACTAGGTACTACTGCTATCATTGCCTTTTTGCATTTCTTCCAAAATACCCTTCACTTCATCCTCCCATGGTCCTTCCACTGCATGCCGACGTTGGGCATCCACATGCATGAGTATTTCTTGATAGGTTTCGGGGATGATTTCGGCATTGCCCCTATTGTTATTACTAAAATCTCCACAAAAGACAAAGACGAGACGATTGGATCTCACGGGCACTCGGGAAGGTGCGGATGGATCTCGTACTTCCACCGTCACATTGACTCGACAGGTAGTGGCAGTGGCATGGACCAACCGCGCCGTAAAGGTTACCATGTCTCCCAAGGCTACGGGTTGCAAAAAGATGGCTTCGTCAATTCCCATGGGAACAATGGGATTTCCCATGGCAAAGAAAGTTGCTGCAAATTGGGCCAAGGATTGTCCTTCGGCCATGACAAAACCTCCAAACAGTTTGCCATGGACGTTGCGCTGTTCTGGAAAAATGACTCGGGACGACCGAAAGGTGTAGTCTTGGACGGTGGGAGAACATGCAAGAGTATTGCTGTTATCGTTACTGCCGGTGATGCCACCACCATCACCACCACCCGAAACGAATTGTCCTTCTCGTTGAAGGGCACGACGACGATGCAGTCTGTGCAGTTCTCCCATTTCATCAATGGTGGGAGGAGCGGATACCTTGTTGCGCAGTTGCATGGCCTTCTGAGAACGATCCAGTCGAATTTGTTGATGTTGGTCCGCCAATCGAATCCGATCCTCGTCACCGTCATCCTCTGAAATCAAAGGAGGCAATGCCTTGCCCACTTTGGATAAGGGTTTCATGGTTTTTGGATCAAGGGCTACCATGATGGTGTGACATACGTTGACCAGCTTATCCTCGTCTTGCCAGGCATCAGTCCGTACTTCCAGAGACGATCGACCGACTTGTGTGACATAGGATCGCAATACAACATCTTTGTGCAAGTCTGTTTTGCCATATTTTCGAGAATGATAGTGTCCAGCCGTCACCAAGGTAACCTCCTCGTTGTTATTATTATTATTATTATTGTCGTCTGTACTTCCATTGGTACCATCATTGGCGGCAGCATGGCGATAGGCCACATCGGCAGTCAAGGCATCGACCAACTCGTAGAACTTTCCCAATCGAAAGGCCGACCAATGGGAAAAGTCGGTAACGGAATAACGAAGAATTTCATTGGATGCCAAAGGATAGGTACATTCCAACAAGGAATCTCGTGGTGACGAAGGAGTAGCGTCTTGGACACCTGCCAGAAACAATTGATCCGCCATGGGAGAGACCGAGTGTAGAAAGGGTGCGAAGGTTGGCAAATCCAAAGGTTCCATGCGCATGGTAGTTGTTTGGTTATTTGAAGGTTTCAATGCCGAGTCTTGAACGTCTTTTCGCCACTGTTGATAGTCAGCTTTGCTGTGAAAGCAGCGTCTTAGTGATGACGATGATGATGATGATGTTGATGGTTGGAATCTCAGTGTCAGGGTGGCTGATGTTCTTCTTGTAATCGCGGTCATTGCCCTGGTCGTTCTGTCCGCGGTGTTGTTAATATTATTCGTATTATCAATGACACTCGATGACGATGATCCATTGCCCAAAGAGAATGATGAAATCGTTGACCCTGATGGACATAATAAGAATGGCAGCCGTGACGACCACATGTGGATTCTGGGTTTCATCTGCATAGAACAAAAATAATAAGTCGCGGATGCGGATGCTGATGCGGATGCTGCTGTACTACTTGTGCTTCGTTGCAGAAGATTAAGTGCGGATGACATTGCTGTGTTGCTGTTACTGTTGCAATGCGCTGTTATTGTTGAACAATATGTACTAGTATGCTATATTCAATACAATATAAATATACTCAGATGATTGTGTATATTTGCGCTGCGAAGAATATACCGTTGGTTGAACACTAATGAAGTACCTACCAAGTCGGACGCGTAACGCATATATTGCGGGGTACCTCTACGTATATAACTACATCACACCCCAGAACCCAGAAATGCATTATAAAAACACTGCGATGCGAGTATTATCGGAGGAGGCCCGGATATAGAGGAGGAGAGGAACGGTGTGTCTCCCGAGTTAGCAACCATGCAACAACTGGCATATAACGTACGTGGAAGGAGCTTGTTGCAACCAAGAACAATATTGCTCATTCTGAATTCTTCCTCGTCGGCAATGCGGAGAGCGCACAGTCAGGGAGCACGCAGCTAAGGTCGAGCGACGAAGCAATAGAGGCCATAGCTCGTCACACGGAACAAGCGTTTGAGTAACGTCTGCTAAAGAGATTGGAGCAATCGCGCATATATATGCCGATGATCAAAAGCCGGACTGATAGAGGTATTGCATTGACCTTATTTGACGTGGATACGAACGAAAGCTACCAATCAAATTGTCCGATAGTTTTGAATTGGGAGCCTTTGCCATGGAATTCATATTGCTCAAGGGATATGGAATAACACTTCCTCGGTCACGTGACAGCATATATAGAGTCCAGATATGCATGCTAGAAACGATCATGAATGGGGACACTATATTTTTCAACCTTTAGATTGCTCTCGTTATTATACTATTCTTTCTGCGGCTGACATTGACTCAAGATAGTGTTCGTCAGTGATGTATTATCTATTTTCGAACAGAGTGAGTTCGTTCAATTGGTTCGTCCGATTATTTGTCGGTTTGAATATACAGCACAGCATTGCTCTACGCAGTTCAGTACAGCGCATCCAAAATTCTGTCCGTCTCCTCGCTGCCAAAGAAGATCATTGGCGTCCGCATATACCTACGGAACGGCCGGGAAATAGATATTTAGCATACAATTCTTGAAAGGAAATATTGATTTTCCCGGCCGTCCCTGTACAGTAGCCTCTCCACGCACCTTGCCAAGTACGTCGCTCTGCGCTGTATTTGCAGATATCAAAAGATCTGAGAACAATAATGACCGCTCAGATCTTTTCGGAGTGCCGCACACAAGCAGGATGACCGGAGCCAGTACCGCAGGTACAGTAGCTATACCGGTACTTCGAATCTATAATATTTTGGATTGGATCTTGGATTTTCATACAGTATTTTCCTATTTTCGAATTGGTGTTCACGTTTCCGTCATAATCTTCTGTGAAGATACATTATAATCAATCATCATGAAGATTGCAAAATCGTTTTGCCTGCTCTTCGTTGCTTTCGTGGCTGTTGTCGCCCATGATGTGAAGGACAACCAACACGAACGAGAACGATCCTCTTCTAACGTGGAAGCAAAGCAAATCCGCACCAAAGAGGATGCTCGAACCGAGCACACTGGGGCTAGAAACGAAGTTGTAAGTTACGGTAAAGCCGCAATCCGTTTCTTGCTCCGTATGATAAGTATTGTATCCACTAACTGCCTGCTCTTATTGTTCTTGTTCTTTCTTTTTTCCACATCAAGCATCCCAATGCAAAGCATACTCGCACCAAAGAGGATGCCCGAACCGAGCACACTGGGGCTAGAAACGAAGTTGTAAGTTACAGTGAAACACACAACTCGTTTCTTGCTCCGTATAATATCCATTATATCCACTCATCAACTGTTCTTGTTTTTTGTTCTTTCTTTTTTCCACACCAAGCATCCCAATGCAAAGCATACTCGCACCAAAGAGGATGCCCGAACCGAGCACACTGGGGCTAGAAACGAAGTTGTAAGTTACAGTGAAACACACAGCACGTATCTTGATCCGTATGATATCCATCATATCCACTCATCAACTGTTCTTGTTTTTTGTTCTTTCTTTTTTCCACACCAAGCATTCCGAAACAAAACATACTCGCACCAAAGACGATGCCCGAGCATCACTTACACCCCCCGATATGCTGTGTGAGTATGACTACTATGGAGAATGCGGTGGTTATATATGTGATGGAATCTGCGTAGTCGCACAGCCTGATGGTTCTACGTGTGATTATAACGAAGGATGCTACACTTGGAAATGTGTGCATAACGTTTGCGAGCATTCGGATCATGGAGACTCTGGTGACGCTTGTGACGACAACGAAGACTGCCAATATGACTTGGAATGTGCAAGTGATGGATTCTGTGTACCCCGTGCGTGTGATTCTAACTTTTCCTGCGGTAGTGGAAAATGTGTGCATAACGTTTGCAAAGATTGGGATCATGGAGCCGCCGATGAGGATTGTGACGACAACCAAGACTGCGTGTATCCCTTAGTATGTGCAGCTGATGGAACCTGCGCGGCCGCCAAGCTTGCTGGTGCTGCGTGTGAGACTAACTCTATCTGCGAGAGTGGAAAATGTGTTCATAATGTTTGCAAGGATTCGGATCACGGAGACTCTGGCGACGCTTGCGATGACTTATATGACTGCAGCTATGGCTTGGAATGTGCGAGTGATGGAACCTGTGTACCCAGTGCGTGCGATTCTAACTTTTCCTGCGGGAGTGGAAAATGTGTGCATAACGTTTGCAAAGATTGGGATCATGGAGCCGCTGATGAGGATTGTGACGACAGCGAAGACTGCATGTATCCCTTAGTATGTGCCGCTGATGGAACCTGCGCGGCCGCCAAGCTTGCTGGTGCTGAGTGTGAGGTAAACTCTATCTGCGAGAGTGGAAAATGTGTTCATAACGTTTGCAAGGATTGGGATCACGGAGACTCTGGTGACGCTTGCGATGACGCATCTGACTGCAGCTATGACATGGAATGTGAGAGTGATGGAACCTGTGTACCCCGTGTGTGTGATTCAAACTATTCCTGCGGGAGTGGAAAATGTGTGCATAACGTCTGCAAAGATTGGGAACATGGAGCCGCTGATGAGGATTGTGACGACAGCCAAGACTGCATGTATCCCTTAGTATGTGCAGCTGATGGAACCTGCGCGGCTGCCAAGCTTGTTGGTGCTGCGTGTGAGACTAACTCTATCTGCGAGAGTGGAAAATGTGTTCATAACGTTTGCAAGGATTGGGATCACGGAGACTCTGGCGACGCTTGCGATGACGCATCTGACTGCGATTCTTGGGATTCTTGGAACAACCTAAAGTGTGCACCTGATGGAATCTGCAGACCTCAGCTTGCTGGTGCTGATTGTGATTCTAACGATCAATGCTACTCAGATAAATGTGTGCATAACGTTTGCGTAGATTGGAGTCATGGAGAAGCTGGTGACAAATGTGATGAAGACAAGGACTGCGAAGCTTGGCTTGGCTTAGTATGTGGAAGTGATGGAACCTGCGAAGCCACCCCAAAGCTTGGTATCGGCGCTGTGTGTGTTTCTGATGTTTGGTGCGAGAGTGACTATTGTGAGATTGATGAAATGCAATGTATCATGAGTAGTTCTTGCGAAGGTGTTTGCCAAGATGGATATCATCCCTGAATTCTCTTTCGAAATCGATGAATGCTCAGTATTAGGTATTAGGTATCGTTTGAGGGATATGTCACCTTTCATACTTCATTCGGATACTTATTCGGATGGTTCCCTCATTATGATGCTTTTCAAAACTGAACAAACGCAAAAATTATATTAAAAAATACAGTAGGATACCGGTAGGACTAGGACTAAATAATGAACGATCATATTAATATGCTGGTAACAAAGTTGAATTGAAAAAAAAACCTTGCATGAGAAGCAATGTCTTATGCAATCGAATAGGAATGTCTCAGGAAATCTACATGATTCGGTGTTGATTGAGTATCAAATACTTACTTGGGTTCAGCACGGGACTTCTTCTTCTTGTCGTGCGCGTCGTCAAGAAGTTGCCCTCATCTTTATTTGACGCATTGACATGTGATCCATGATCTGGAAACAATTTGACTGCCTGCTCAAGAAAAGCCACCAGAATAACGAGATCGATGCGGTGGTGGCTGCCGTTGACACAAGGTGCTGGTGGTGACTACTCGCAATCCTTCATTCCAACAGGATACTGAGGACATGTCGAACGATCCGATCATTCTTTGGCATATCAGTATCAATTATGAAGTGCCGGGATGGTGGTCTCAGACGATTTGGCTTACTACATCAAAACTACCATGGAACTATCTATATATAGCTTATTCATTTCATTGGTTGGCGAATAATGCACCCAGCGCGACCTATAGGAGGTGGTCTTGAAGAAGAAGAAGAAGAAGAAGGGTTGTTTGGCATGCGACAGCGCTCCAAGCTGCCATTAAATTTCCCTTGGCTTCTGGTCGCTTTTCTCACAGGATTAATGATCAGAATATGATTGATAAACCTAATAGTGAAATACTCGTAGAAATCATGTTTAGAACTTTAGTAGACGCTTAGTGGAATTCTGAGAAGTTCAAATTTTCATTTCTGAAATCTGGCCACAAAAGTATACCATTCGATCCGTTATAGTAATCGAATACTAAGCTAAAGATTAGGAGTCCAGAAGACCAATGTTGCATGCATATACGGAGGTAGAATGTTCGAACATGAGCAGAGGACGGAATCTTAGAATTCACATTTAATCGGAATGATCCAATTTGGATATCATATTTTCATTTTGTTGAAGCTTCAGTGATCTTCCAGATTCCTGATTCCATTTTGGAAATCGATTTTTTGTTGTATTTCGGGTCGTACGAAGGGGTGGGAGATCCCCAAACCATTCCTTCTTCTTGAATTGAATCGGTGAAGTAACGCGGTGTTCTGCATCGCTATTGCGCTCATGCGGCTGCAGAAACCGTTACGAAAGACGCGTAACATTTTGGATGTGTCATAGAAAAGTCTTATCCATGAAAGTTCCTTGACCAATCAAAATCGTTGCGAGTTAGAAATTACGTCACGTTTTGGCATTGCGTTGCTTTAGAATCCGACCGATTTTGCCGTTTTCCAAAAGCGCGGAAATATAGAAAGTATCCGAGTCCATGGTACCTTTCGTCTTTCGGGGAAGCCACACCTTGGACCGAAGCAGTCGAGAACAACAACAACAATAAGATCCATTGATTTGCTTTCGGGCCGTCAAATAACCAGAGAGGAAGACGCCTCAATTACTGTACTGTTTAGATATTTTACAAAGGATGAAGCATCTCAAGTAAACAAGAACAACCATGAGAACAACAACGCAACTCATTCCCTCCAAGATTGGGAATCTAGGAGTTTTGGCGCTCAACAATCCCAAATCAATGCACGCTCTCACCTTCGAGATGGTTCATTACATGCGGGATGTCTTACAAGCTTGGAAGCAGGACAAATCGCTTCAGACAATTTTGATAAAGTCGATAAACTCCCAGCGTCCAGCCTTTTGCGCCGGTGGAGACGTCAAAGAAATCTATGAGCATGAAAACTATCGCTTCTTCTTTGATGAATATCAAGTGAATCATGACATTGCGACGAGTTCGATTCCGATTGTGTCGCTTTGGGATGGAGTCGTCATGGGCGGTGGAGTCGGTAAGATGCGACAAGCAATGTATTGTCTATTGTCTATTCTATTGTATTCTATTGTATTATATTCTATTGCATTCTATTGTATTCTATTGTATTCTATTGTGTGTTCTGATATTATATTATTATTATTTCTCCAATTTGAAATTCACCTACCGGTATCACAAAAGGTATTTCGATTCATGGCACTTACCGAATAGCTACAGAAAACACTCTGTTTGCCATGCCCGAGACTGCCTTGGGACTTTTTCCAGATATTGGTAGCATGTTTTGGATGCCGCGCCTGCTATCAAGACCAATGGCCAACTACTTAGCTCTCACAGGGGACCGGATCCGAGCCTACGACTTGGTCCATTACGGAATTGCGACACATTACCTTCCTTCTGACGAATTGCCCAATCTGGAAAAGGCATTGGTGGAGGCAACCTCGGGTCCAATCCAATCAATCCAATCGGTGGAAGATATTCTTCAATCCTTTCACCAACCCGTCGCAACCAAGGAGGATTCTATCCTGGTCAAGAATCAAGACCACATTGAACGTGCCTTTGCTGCGGATACTGTCGAAGGCATTGTTCAGAATTTGGAGCAAGGGGAATCCGATTTTGAGCAAAGGACTCTTTCCACCTTGCAAAAAATGTCTCCCACGAGTCTAAAGGTCACCTTGGAAGGTCTCTGTCGGGGTGCACAATGCAAAACATTGGCACAAGACATTCAAATGGAATACCGAATGGCCAAGACATTCATCACAATGTCACCAAAGTCAGACTTTTATGAAGGAGTTCGTTCTATCTTGATTGATAAGGATAACAGTCCAAAATGGAATCCACCCACTTTGGAAGAAGTCACAGATCAACGTGTCGCAGCCTTCTTTGCTCCCGTGGACGATGAACTAGTCATTCCTGAAGAGTCATCTTCATCGTCATCACCATCACATCAATCACCATCACATCAAGTTTCCAGTAGCAGTAAACTCTAGAAATGAAACGTAGAACCATAGTCGTTTGAGAAATATCGTGTTTTGTTTTTAGTATTTGTTTCGATTATAATAGTATGCATAGTATACATTTGTTTGCAATTGCATGGGTGCGACCATGTTTGTCATGTTCGTCATACCCATTTTTTCTCCTTTTTTTTATGCCTCCCAACGCTCTTTGTGCAATGACCAGTGGGATTCAAGGGAACTATTTCCCGTGACGGTGCTGACAAAGGTGCGGTCCCCATCACCATCAGCAGACACCACCACATGTAAGCTTCGTGGCGGCCTTCGCGTGGACGTCGTGAGAGGCGAGGCGGGAGCCTTATTGTTTCCGCTACTACTGGAATTCGTTCCATTCGATTCTCGATCGATGAAGTCCAGTTTTGATGCCAAATCGCTGTTGGACGCAGACCTAGAATTTTGGTTCCTCCCCAGAACCGCAATGTTACTGTTTCGTCTGCCACTTTGCGTAGATGCTAATAGGCTGGATGACATATCGGAATCGGTCCTTATTCGAGGAACTCCAAGACTGTTGCGAAGGTCCAAACCTCGTGAGGATGGTCGCTTGTCACCAGAGATCAAACCCTGTCTCCTATGGTGACTGCTGTTCTTGAGGCTGTCGCCTGAATATGTTCGACGAACATTAGAAGAACGTTCGGAATCACTGAGTTCCCCCTTCGCCTCTTTCGTCTCGTTTCTTCCTTGTCTAGCAAAGTTTCGCTTGGCGCGACGGACGATGCTTGGACCGGTACCATGACTTGAAAGAGATCGATCCGAGCGGTCCAATCCATTCATTCCTCCAGCAGTCAAGGAATTTCGTCTTGTAGTAGTACCACTTTCCACGCCGACAGATTTTCTCCGGCCAGTAGTCCTCGGAGTCTTGCCCTCCATCCATGCTGCTCGTGGCTGGGCTTCCGGCGTAGGGTGTCCACTCGTGTCCAATGCGCTTAGATCTCGTGAGTACTTGGGCCGTTCCCGCTGGGAAGTGGATTCGATGGAATTGCGACGTTGCGTTCGGGGTGCTTGAGGGCTTCCCATAATGTCGTCGGAATCTAGGCTTAGGTTTCGACGGCTCAAACTTGCCCTGCGCTTTCCTTGTTGCTGAGAATCATCAATACTGGTCGTTCGACGATTCAAGCGTTCAATGGACGAAACTCGTCTTCCACCCATACTTCCTCGCCGCCGAACAGGTCCATTCTCTAGGCATAGTGGTTCTTGCTGTTCAATGGACGCGGTTCTACGTCCACCCATACTTCCTCGGCGACGAACAGGTCCATTCTCTAAGGATTGAATGGGCGAGGTTCTTCGTCCGCCCATGCTTCCTCGGCGCCTTCGAACCGGTTGTTGATCTTCTGCTGTCGCTGGTTGTTCGCTGGCGATTATTTGCTCCAAAAAGTTCTGATCTGAATCGAGACTGAGTGTCCTTCGTCCTTTGGGTAAATTACTGCGGCTTCTTGCTTCTGAGATCAAGTCAGTACTAGCAAAGGTTCGTTCACTTCGGTGTCGTTGGCACATTTTAGGCCTCGTATCTTTGTGATCCGCATCGAGGCTAGGCGCCCGCCACTCTTTTGAAAAATTACTGCCACTTCCTGCGTCCGAGTTCAAGTCACCGACTGCAAATGACCGTTCGCTTTTGTGTCGTCGACACATTTTTGGCCTCGTATCCTTGTGATCACTCTCTTCCAACAAGACTTGGTCAGCATCGAGACTGAGTGTCCTCCGTCCTCCTCTTGAGAAATTACTTCTTCGACTTGCTCCTTCTTCCGAGTTCAAGTCACCAGCAGCTAAAAAGCTTCGTTCGCTTCGGTGTCGTTGACACATTTTAGGCCTTGTGTCTTTGTTCTTTTCGTCCAGTAACGAGGGTCTTCGATCCGAGACCTCCATGATCGGGGGAGTATTGAGGTCCAATCCATTGTTTCTCATTCGTTTATTGTTTGGATCTAGATTGTTGGATGATTCGATAAAGGACTCGAGAGAAACATTGATGAGCCGACCAGTGGAGGACTTTACCGGAGACTCCTTGATGAATTGAATCCGGCGATTGGACCTGCTGCTGTTGGTAAAGAGAGTGGATTTCGTAGAAATGGTGCTCATCGAATTCGAATATACACCAATGCTAACTGGTGAGAGAGGCTCCCATTCATCTTCATCTGATGAATGGACTCGACGTACGCCACGTCTCCCTGATCGACTCGGACTACTATTCAAATGCTCGTCCAAGCTCAGTGTGGGCAAAGACCTTTGCCGATAGGCCGATAGAGCGGACCTTCTCCCACTCAAAGAAGGCGAATCACTACTAGATGCTGCTGGACTGGGATTTGGCAGGATAAGCCGACTGGCAGTATCCGGACAGTAAAATTTTCGCTCTCCATATTTCAGATTGAAAAATGCGCATCGCTCGGGCGTTTCTGACGATTCGGTGGGCTTTAAGCTTGAGCTTTCTGTTGGCAAGGTTGCTTCAAAGATTTGATTCATTACATCATTTCCTCCACGTTCCATGGCCATGACATCAGCCATTGTCCCTGAAAGTTGTTGAAAAAGGAGAAGAAGAAGTTGCAACGAGTAGGTGAATTAGCATGCGAGTTTCATGACACACGCTCCCCAGATACGCCATCAAATGATGAAGTCGTATGTCATACAGTAGCTGTTTCAGATCCTTCGCGCAAACGATAAAGTAGACTTACAGGAACCCACTGCAATACTCTTTACAGTGCAGAGACTTTCTCCCAACTGTTTGTGTGCCGTTGAGCAAGCATAACATATAAAGGCGCCAAGACGATCATCTTCTCGAGCATCTGCTAGCGGTGATTTCGCTAGAGAGGCCCAGCTAGGATTGCTGCAGGAGCATTCACAGCAAGTCTTGTTTTCTGGTCGATTCTGGATGGAACTCAGCCGCAGGGTCAAAGTCTTGTGACTTTTACTCATTGAATCAATCGTTGATCGTACGGAAGTATGGCTGAGGCTTTACTTTTCAATCCTTGTTATTCCTGACGCATAGAGGCTAGTAGATTGGATTGGTGGGGTGTACACTGAAGCAAATGAAAGTGAAGATGATGTCAATAGATAGACCAGAAGAAGTACCATGTACTCTGTATTCTTCTGACTGGACGAGGGTGATGGTATTGCACCGTTTGTAGTCTTATTGTTCTCTTTTCTTTTCTCTTCTCTTTTACGTGGGACATTTCCGCACAGTCATATTATCCGGCATTGCTTGATTAGAATCAGCAGGAATGATATTGTCTGATAAATGATGCAATTTGGTTGTGACTTTTTGTTCATGGAGAACTCCTCATGACTTTTGTCTGATCATCGTTAATTGTTCCAGCGCCAACTTTACTTATACATGTGTAATCAGAACGTCAGTCCTAATATGTTCAGAATACGTCAGAATGGTGGGAGCATCGTTGAAACGGCCCAAAACCTGCCTTCACTACATTATTCTCCCTTCCAACGGGAGCGTATTTACAACTGCAATCCACAAAACAGTTTGACAACAGTTCCCATTATTCTCACCCGCCAATAATATGCAGCGGAACAGCAGGCCTGTATTGTACACTGTACGGACGAAGCCGACGTGATGTATATCATCTGTTTCAATCGAAACAAGACGGCCCGATGCCCTTCCAAGGGGCTCATTGGCTTCAGCATCACTGAGAGGAGCGAAGCATCTTCATTTTCCACCTGAACAAGAATCAAAATCATCAATCTTTCTCAGCAGGTTATCTTGTCGATACCATTTCATTATACTCCGTAGTAGGCGATATGAGAAACGCGACAGAGACGAAGACATACATGCATTACGGGGCTTCTTGCTTTTTGGCTCCTACTATGGTGATCATCTATCATCATCGTGGCGGCTTTCGAGCATTCAATCTCGCGACCAAGGACAACTGAAATACAATGAGCGGAAGGCCAGCAGGACGGCTTCCCTTGCATCACTATTTGGAAAATCTCTTGGAGCTACTACAAGCACAACCGGACATGCATAGTACGTGTACTGGCAATACTTTTATCTCTTGCTTCCATTGATTGATTGAATGAAAGACTACATGTATGTAGCGCTACCGGTATGAATGACAGAAGAGTAGCGTGAGTTCTGTCGACGAATCAACTTGCGCAGTTTACTACTGCACGTTTTGAAGCCACTACAGGCACAATCGGACGTGCTGGCGATCATCTGTTGTTGAATGACATAGAAGCTTCCGAAGTATACTTCATTCGTTGCTGTCCCTCAAGAAAAAAACTATACCTACGCACAAAGACAGTTTTTTTCTCGACTACTATTATTGCTACTAATACAGTACCACATATATAATGTCATTTATTACGGATAGGTAATGATGGTGAGCTATAGACGCTTCCTCCTCCTAATTGTCACCTCAAATCCACCCTTCATCGATTCCACCAAAGTCCAATAATAATTTCCGTCGTGGCCAATAGAATCAACGATCTCAAACTCGGATGTTAGCAACATGCTCATCACTAGTTTCATGTTCATGATGGCCAGTGGCCGTCCCAGGCACGTGCGAGGACCGGCATTGAAGACGGGATATTTGAATGCCGATGGATCCTTTTCGCCCATAAACCGTTCCGGTCGAAACTCGAGTGCATCGTTTCCCCATATCTCTTCCTTCCTACCCATGGCGAAGATACAGATATCAATCCCAGCTCCTGCTGGTATTCTTGTACCGTCGGGAAGAACATCGTCTTTCACGGCATATCGCGGGTCGTTGGTTACAGATGGATGCAGTCGAAGGACTTCCAAAGCTACGCAGTGAACATATTTCAGTTTGGCCGTTGTATCGTATGAGTATTCTGCATCCTTTCCTACTCCGCATACTGACTCGACTTCTTGTACAATTTTTACCACTACCTCGGGATGCCTTGTGAGCTCGTAGAATGTCCAGGACAAGGCACACGCCGTGGTGTCTCTTCCCGCCAACAATACATTCATAATCACATCCCGCAGCTCAGAATTGGAAATTTCTTCATCGTTCTGGCGAGCATGGTCAATGAATCTGCTCAGTAGATCAGGACCCAAAGGCGATCCATCTGCGGCGCAACGTCTCTTGCTCGATATAACCTTGTAGGCAAATTCGTCCACAACGCCCTTTAGAACCGGAATTCGTCGCTCTCTATGTGTCAATCGAAACAGTTTTTTAATCTCAAAGAATGGATCCGTGAACCTTTTCTGACACAGGTCGCTCAATTCATCAAACGCGAGTGCAAACTCATGCTGCTTCTCATTCTCAACACTGTACAAATCAAGATCAAACGTAAGGATCGACGTAACATCGATAGTAAGGCGAAAGAAAACGTCTTGAATGTTGATGCTGAATCCGCCATCGTCGCCCTTGACTTCTGCTTCTGAGCATCTCTTATCGAACGATTCGAACATTCCCACAAGCTTCTTTTCTGTGATTGCCGCGGTATGCCGGAGCAAATTGCGAGAGAACATGTTGCTCATCAACTTTCGGTGAACTTTCCATCTGTCCCCATCGATGGCAAAGATTCCAACCCCAAGCATTTCCCCCAGCACTCGATCCCAAATGTCCCCCTTCACGTAGTTGTCAAAGCGAGATGACAATATGTGCTGGACGTTTTCAACATCGTGAATGTAAAAGTAGGCTCCAGGAAGCCCACCAAATTTCGGAAGAGGTCCACCCCACGTCTGCTTGAAGTGCTTCGCAAGACGCGTCGTCTCGGTTGGCCATACATGCCAATGTTGTAAAACGTGAGGGAGATAACCAAAATAAGGAAATCGCTTCGGTCCCGGAAGCGTTGAGGGGATGGCAAGTGGCCTTGTTCTGAGGTAGAAGTGGATGATGCTGATGAGCAATATATAATATACGGCAACCAGTAATCCTCCAGGTTGTGAGCAGGTTTCAGGAAAAAGGTTGGTGATGGCAGCGATTGCAGATTGGGCGAAGGGTGATGGTAGATCTGACAGAGCCATGATAATATTCCGAAGGAGTAGATAACGATGAGAAGATGGGTAAGAGCCTATAGCTATATATACCGGTAGCTATAGCTACATTGCATTGCAGTCAACACAATCTCTCAGGCGCCATAATCTCACGGAATAAGCGTTGCATATCTACCCTAAGATATAAAACTTTCGGTATCCAATCGTGAAGCTGCAGTAGGACTAATAACTATATATATCTATATCTATACCGGTATAATACCTATACAACAATAACAGAGTCGTGTAACGCTGTCATCGGAACCGAGCGACGTGCGTGACATTCAATCAAAATCGAATGACTGATCACTCAAAATATACGACCCTGTTAGAGCGACCCAAATGTTGCTGGCCGGCCACGCGCCTGCCAGGACTGTTTGATCGGTCCAAGTGGATTGACAGTCGTCTGTCTGACTCCTAGCCGACTTCTTTGACTGACAAAAGACATTGGCGCCAAAATTGAATTCGGACTTGGCGCTCCGCAAATCATCAAAGTAACTGGAGTGAAATTGAAATAAATTTCCTGTGAAACAAGCATACTAGTAGCACTACCTTCCCCTTCCCCCCCATCCTTTTCAATGTCTTTAGAAAATGCGTCAGATCTCACCCAGGAAGAATTGGAAGAAGGACTACAAATCAAAGTTGCTGAAGCACGAACATGGTGCGCCAAGCTCCCCTTTGACGGTCTTGTAGATTATGATGGTGAATCTGCTGATTTGTTCTCGTTTGTCACCAACGCCATTGAAACAAGAGCTGCAAAATTTGATCCAAAGCAATGGCCACCCACCAAAAAAGGTCTGAAAGATTTGCTTCACCATTTGAAAGTAATTGGTCTCAAGCATGGAAGCGAATTCATATATGACGTCTCAAAAGGCTGGTTGGCTTGTTATAGATCAAAGCCATACCATGGGACAAAACTACAAGACTCAGAGCAATATAATGAAAAGGGGGTCCTTCTCCAGTACCGACACAAGTCCTACCACCATGATCGCTTAAGGAATCGTCCAGATGGCCTAACGCGACCCCGTGCTACACATACTTCAAAGGACACCACAGGAGACAAGCTTTGCTCTTGCCGACTGCGACTGCGTATTCACAAGAGCAAAAAGGCAAGTGAACCATCATACATCTACGTTTCCTGTACTGGAAGCACAGTCCATAGATATCATGCAAAACCGGCGGCCGAGTTACCAATAAAGGCACACAACCTCACAAAAGTAGCTCGACAAGCCGTCATTGCTCAACAGAAGGCAGCAGTTAGTGGTACTCAATCTCGGAAGATGCTTCTTGAGTTGAAGCACGGCTATGTCTCTAGGTCTGCGCATCGATCAGTAGTGGTAACCTCACCGGAATACATTGAAGCCAAAGCTGCCAATGAAGCAAACTCTTCGGCTGCTGACTTTATACAATGGTTGCGAACCCAGGCTGGGAACCCCGAGGTCAATCTGCACTATACCGTCCTATCCTATGAGCTGACCCCAACAAATGAAGACATGGTTCAGAGCACTATCAGAAATCAAAAGGGTAGGAGGTCAAAGACGAATCCACCTCCAAATACGAAGGCTGTGATGAGAAACTTGACGTATATGAACACCGTTCCTTGCCAAGAGTCTGGTAACAAGTCTGTTGATTGTGGCATTACATCTATTCCCGCATGCCCAAGAATTCCGCAGCAGGAGGACGTGCATTCTATTGTACATGCTAAAAATGTTGCCAACTTAAGCGTGGACAAACTAGCAGAAGGGAATTCCATGGTATCAAGGGATAGGAACAGATCGCTTTTCCTTTCTGCACAACAATATAAGCAACGGGCCAAGGTACTGTCCCAATTCAGCCAATCCAGAACAAACAAAATTGCAGCAGCTGCCAGTGGCAACACAAACTTTGATTTGGAAAAGAGAAGACCTGCGGTTATACCTATTGTAAGTCCGCCGCTAATGGGTCGCGGTGGTCTGGCTGCAAGGCGCACAGTGATTCAAGCCGCTGCAGCCCCAATGATACGGCAACAGTTTTGTCACTTCACATCCACGTTGACTGTTGACGACCAATTGACACGGACTGAATTCATTCATGAAAGGCTAGAGGCAATTGAAGCCAAGGCTATCAAAGCAGCATCCTTGAAGCTTGGTAGTGGCAGAACCATTGCTGTAGCAGATTCTTCCAATGTGGAGCTCCTAAATTCCAACGAGTACAATGCTGTCGATCAGACCATCTTTCGTTATGTGAAGAATGCAATTCGCGGTAGATGCGGACATCATCTCATAGAAAAAACATTCCTAAAACACGGACCAAAAGATAGCGAGGTAAAGAATCCATCTAATGGACAGGCAATTCTACTGGAGGTGAGGCGGTGGGTTAGATCCTGGATTGATGGAACTTCATGTCGGAGCAAGAAGGAGTTCGAATTGTCTAAGGCTTTACTGCTACAAGAGCTCCAAACAAACCAAGTTCTCAGACGCTTTGTTGGGGACAAAGCTGCAGAAAAATGTGTTAGATGGATCCTAAATCACATTCTTACACTTGATGACCAACAGTTTGCCTTCCATTGTAAGCAGAAGGTTCGATGCTTACACGAATACACTACTAATGCCACAGAGGGCATGAACTACGCAGCAAAGCACAGTGCTATGGCAGCACAGCCCCAAAATAATATGAAGACTTCGGCTTCCAACATGTCAGCGCATATGGATATTCAAAATCGTGACAGGGAGTATACCCAAATGCGCCTGTCAAACTCTACACCACTGTATGTTTCCGCAGAGTGTACGGTGCACAACACAGAATGTATTCAAAAGTTGGTGCCAATTGCCACTTCTGTTATCATTGAACAAATGGATGAAGCTCTTGACAAATACACCATTGTACAACTGTCGACAAAAGCGTTCTTTCTTATTCGTGCAGGACCCCCCTCAACGTTAGTCCGCTGTCCACCAGGCGTGAAGGGACGACCAAAGTTTCGCACAGCTCATAAGTTGGATGTTAAAGCATGCACCAACGACACGTCCAGGGTAGTGCTGACTTGTTCTTGTGGGTTTGGACATCAGTATGGTATCCCCTGTAGACACTTGATAGCGTTGGAGCACCATTATGACATCAACGATTTTGCATGTCGCTGGCGCTCAGATTATGCTTATTACGCTTTTAAACAAGGTTATGAGGAAATCACTCACAACTTTGGTGAACTCCAGAAGAAAGAACATTTTGGAATAGTGGTGAAGACGCAATCCTTGTTGAAAAGTATTACGAGTCCGGACCAAACTACTATGTATCCACGGATATTTGCAAAAGCTAGTTGTTGCAAATCAACCATTGAAGACTTGATGGATATATATCTCAGCCCCATCCCACATTGTTGGAATTACACGCTGAATGAGTATCCTGATACTGGAACCTTTAGCGAATCTCCAAGTCAAACAAACGCATACCATACTGTTGAAACGTGTTCACCCTCAGACTACGGAAACAGCGATTTTGCACAGGATGAAGAGAGCGACGATGAAGAGGGCGACAGAACTACTACACTAGCCTTCAACATGAACCAGTTGTGTTCCCAACAACCAAAGGAGCAATGTCAAAAAAAAAGAGCATATAATTTCCAAAAATTCAAGGACATTGACCGAAATTGCATGAGTCGAGATGACGTGAATTTTGTTACGTCAAAACTGGAGGCAATTGATCGAGAGCTCTTTGAAAGGAAAGCCTTGGCCATGAAGAAGAGCCAGAAACGTGCATTTGTTGGGGCAACCGGACGGGACATGGTATCTTTTGCACTGAATACAGAAACCTGTAAGAAGAGTACCCAGGATACATACCATCGAAAGAGAATCAAGAGAAAGGGACGAAGATAATGAACTAGTACATATAATGTCTTTACTACTTTGGAGTGTTCTTGGTAAGGCTAAAGACACGTGCACGCCAGATGCCTGCAAAACCTGCAGATCCGGCGATGAAACTAAGGGACTCTTCCGATAGCCTCAGGGGGTATTGTTGCGTGGCATCAAATATCAATCCATGACAGAATGTTACAGCATGAGTCTTGGTCCCATCCCTCGCCTGTGGTACAAAAATAACAAGTTCTTGTTCTTCTAGGAGTGTGATGCATTGGGCAAATCCGTTAAGCCCGTCAAATTTCCGAGACGCTTTGACTGACAAACACTCGACAGCTCCAACAGAACAGTGGACCCAGTGGGACAACATTTTGAATTGAGAAGTGGCATCGTAATCAGTAAGATTGTGGGAGAAGGCATACAGGGCATGAGCCTTGGCATGATACTTGAGATGGTGCAATGCGTTTGCCAGTGAAAACCCAAGGCAACAATCACTGGCACCTTGGACAAACGGTAAGGCTTTGACACCATTACCGTTTTTGTCAATCTTGAAAAGACAGATGTCAGACGCAATGTCAGAGTTGCTGTCTCCAAGTGGTACATGGAAAGAGGGTTGATTTAGACCGTTTGTAGCACACTTTTCTCCAAATGAGATGCAATTATCAACAAATCCACGACCAAGGTAATATTCGAGGTATTCAACTCGGACATTGGGGATGCGTATTCCTTTTTTTGGGCCACAAGTGATTGTGAAGGTCGCTTTGTTTCCTTTCTCAGCGGTAGGTGGCTCGTATCGTATCATTGAAATTTCGTCATGGTCCTGGAACTTGTTGAGAACTGGGGGGCTGATCTTGTACTTTTTGATGAACCTGTTGGCTTCAATATCATTCCTGTAGCAGCGGTTGAGTTCTTTTTGGTATTGGGCAGTAGCCTTTTTCATTCTGGAGGCTACACGCCTTTCATTCTCGTCTTGGCGGGCGGCTTGCAAAAGATTTTCTGACTGCAAAAGTAAGTTACTAAAGACCTCGGTATGATGTGTAGGTTTGTCATTTGCAAAAACAGCTTTCAGATCGGTCCTCTTCATCCGCTGCTCCCTCAACTGCACTTGTTCCGCAGATAGTCCAATGTTTGGCTTTCTGTTTCTTGTTACACCTGATGGATCCCAATAGTCATTCAAGTCTTCGTCACCAAGGCCAGCTTTCCTCCGAGCCCTCTTTGTTGCCATCTCTGTTTCTAGTGCACCAACTCCTTCATCGCCAGGACCAACTTTCTTTTTTGCCTTCCCTTCCCTTTTTTTTTCCATTGCATCTATTCTGGCACCGATCCCTTGTCTTTTCAAGAAGCCAATTTGAGCACCAAGTATTTCAAGATACTTGTCCCTACACCCGCTTTTCTCTCCTTTACCCAAAACATGCCTGATTTCCGATTGACTATTCCACACTAGATGGTTCACCTCGTCACTGGAAATACCTTCATCGAAATCTACATTCTTTAGTGTATTGGAGCCTTGGACCCTGGCATGAAGTCTGCCTACACTCCAATTTCTTTTTGTATAGATTTCGTCACCTTGAGCCATTTCAAATGGTAAGTCAAGAATGGTAAAGGAGATGTTGGGTCCGTGTTTGAAAGTAGTGTGGCAGTCTCTAGCTTCAGTAACGGGGCTGAGAGCAGCTTCCTCGTTGTTGCTTTCATAGTCTTCGTCACCAGGAATGGCAGTCCGGTGAGAGGACGCAAAAGACCACTCGGAAATCTCGTCAGAGAATTCTTCCAGACTATCATCAGATAACGACAGGCTCCAATTCTCTGATGGTTGGGAGGGTGTCGCTTCTGGTGGGGTGGTCACCTTTTCTTCTTTCTCATAATGTTCTAATTGCGGTGCAGGCGGGCCGTTGTCCTCTGGTGATGATTGCCTGATATCTTCTCCGTCATCACCATTATCTTCTTGTTGTGGTACAACTTGATCATTGTCTTTGAGTGGTGGTGGAATGCTTTTTTCTGTTGGAAGGGATGCAATCACCTTTTGTTCATCATGAACATGATCTTCTGATGCCAAGGGAGCTTCAGAATGGGATGGGCCAGACACCATTGCTTCTTCAACGTTTTTCATGGATGGAGCAGAATTCTGTTTCTGTTCAGCCCTGGTGCTCGAGGCTGGAGCTTCTGAATCAGATGGGGCAGTTGACGTTTTTTCTTCAACGCGGGTCATGGATGGAGCAGGCTTCTGTTTGCTGGAAGGACTGTTCAATTGAGTGATTGCGGACTTAGCAGTAGATGCTGCAGCAACAGAACGAGTGACAACCTTTGAAGCAATCTTTTGGGTTGTGGCATTTTGTATGCAACTAATATCAGCCTTCTTCTTCCTTCCAACCTTTCCAGCAGTGCGCTTCCTACCTGTAGACGATCCTGGCATCATAATACTTCACCGCACCAAGTCTCCAACCTACTAGAGGCGAGGACAAGACACAACACAAAAAAACTTTCGTAGCTACACACTGCCTGTCACTCCGCGCAATGGAAGATGAGAAACAGATGTGTAAAAAGCTGGAATGTGCGGAAGTTGATGGAGGAAACGGTCTCTGAGGACTTTGGTAACGTTGCTACGGGCTAGTGAAGGAAAGAGGAGATGGTTCAATTGTGCAACTATGCTATGCTGCGAGCAACCTGATAGGAATGCCAGTTGTCGTGTTGATGTTGATGTTTTTTTATGTCTTGTCGCTGAAATGTTTTTTAAAGGAGAGCAAGCCCGGTCTATCACCAATGACGTTGGCTTTTTTGTCCTGTAGCCGGATGGTTGGCAGGCGCATGGCCGGCCGGCAACATTTGGGTCGCTCTTACCTGGTCGTTTCGCGACTATACGGTACACTATATACGCCCGTCATATTCAACAACACGCGTGTACACGTGTACAGCGGGCGCTGAAAATAAAAACGCCATCCCACCCGCGCAAAAAACGTCTCACATTATCAGTATTGATTGTTTTGGCGGTATGTTATTTGCCGCCGCTGCCATGCAGATAACTTCGTAACGTCACCCGAGTAAGTGGGACTCTGCTTTCAATAGTGTTTGTTTCGAGACTGCAGGAACCGATAATCCAACTTATTCCCAACTTACAACCGCAGTATTTCATCTCCAAGAATTCTCGTCCTTCGAGCGACCACGAGGATCGGAACCAAGAAGAAGAATCGTGTACACCCCCCTGGTGCAGAGGAACAAGTGCTGCGGTGCTTTTGGAGGGCAAGGATAAGATCATACCTCGTTGGGAGAAGGGGCTCCTCGTCCTGCTAAAGACGAAGAAGAAGGAGCTCACAAACGACGGAGCTACCACGGAGGCGGAGCCGCCCCGCAAAGCGTCGATGACCCAGATGTCAACATGTCTCAAGATAGGGTGCCCATGCCGACATCTTTTCCCGTCTCGAGCGCCCCGTATCAAATTTAAGGACTGAGAGAGAAGGAGAAGGAGCCAACTTCAAGAAGGTCGAAAATGAGTGAGTCGCTTCTTTTGTGGTCCCTATTACTATTACAACGACTATCATGTCTGTATCGTTTTGTATTAGGCCTATAATTGTTAACAGTACAAATAGTTTTTATTCAATTCAGTAATGGATTTTAAATTCAATTCATCGATTCCAATGTTGGAACACCAATCGCCCCGCCTTGAGATCCGCAATTTCTCGACGCAGTTTTTCATTTTCATCCCAAAGACCTTCATTCTGTATACGTCTAAATTCCGCCACCTCTTGTTGTTCCTTGAACTTGTGTTCCATTTCTCTCGTCTGTTCTTCCAGCTGACTACATCTTTCTTGAGATAGGTGTAGTTCTTCTTGAATGCGAACACCTTCGGGACACAGTTTGGATGTGGTGGATGATGAGTCATCGGTCCGACGTCTCTTGTTATGGGCACCACCAGTACTCCGTCCTCGAGCTGTTGCACCAAGAGGATATCCTTGGGAGATTCGATGATCCACACCACCAATAGTAGTAGCATTGTCTCGTTGATGTTGTGGTGGTACTGATTGAGCATGATGGAAGGGATCAGGCTCACCATCGTGGTCATGATCATGATTGCCGACACCATGACCAGTACCATCCACGACAAATGCCGCGACATCATTGCTCGTGGCAGTAGCCCCACCACCGGCGCTACCAGTACTATCACTGCTAGTGCCAACACCGCCAACACCACTAGTACTACCAGTAGGTGTACCATTCTTGCTCTTGGTATTCCATACAAATCCAACGTCCTTGAGCTGCTTCATTCGTGATTCGTCAAGCTTGATGGTGGCACCCTTTTTGAATTTGCCCTGTTGCATGAGCGAATAAGCCACTCGAACTCGACGGACCCACTTGGAGAGACCAGTATTCTCTGGAAAGTTGGCTGGAACCAGAGTATGTCCATGTTGCTGTCGAAATTGCTTCAAATCTTCCACATGGTCGTTCCAAGCCGGTCTGGATTCTCCCCAAACAAAGCCAATCGCCTCGAGTTCGGCAATTCGTGGGGGAGTCAACTTGAGGGAATATGGTTTGCCATGTTGCAAGGCCTTTTGTGCGCACCGTACATGATGGACCCATTGTCCAAGTTTGGCATACTTTTGAGGGACTTTGCAATGTCCAAACTTTTGTTTAAAGTCTTGCAATTCTTTCATGTATTCTTTCCATCGCTCGTCGTCTAGCCGGGATTGGTGGGTCATGCTTATTGTGATATTGTTGGTGAGTCTGAGTGAGTGAGTATGAACGAGTGAGCGAGTGTCCTGAGCAATAAAAATAGCAATAAAAATACATAGTAACCATATATAATAGCAACACAAACTGCAATTCAAGTGTTCGATAAATAACGCAGCTGAAACTCACGGAAGCTATAATGACAACAGTAGAGCTCTGTCGTTAATCTTTCTTGTTGCCTCTGATAGGTATGCACCAGCTTGCTTATGAGCAATGACGGTGCTCGTACAGTATTATTATCAGGTATGATGATTTATTTATTTTGAATTTCATCCTTTTTGACATGTGGCTACAGTACTAGTGGCTACACAGCAAGGCTACAGCACAGTGGCTACACGTGATGTCAAAACAGAACTGTGAAATAAAAGGACCTGCGGCAGCGTCCATACGTCAGACGTCAGGATTAATAGTTGTTCCGGCGGTACCGGTAGAGGACAAGCTATGGGCAACACCACTGAACACTAACTCGACTATGTCTTAATAGAGACTTTTTCCCCCATGATTTCTGGCTAGTTCCAAGCTGCTTCTCCAACATGCCTCTGCGTACGTGTACAGCGCCCCATGATCATGATGATGATCATGGTGCATCCTCCTCGGCCTCTTGTTAGCCACAGCACGACTAGTACGTCCATCATAGTACTTTGAACTTATAACCGTCGATTCATCCATTCAATATCCCAATTCGATCGATGGCTCTTCTCGAGCATTCATTCTTGTACCGTCACATTTCTACGGCATGGCGCCTAAAAGAGTCATATCGCAAGCTGTACTTGTATGCAAGTGTACAAACAGGTTTTTGACACCAATTCAATCACACACTTTGGAATTCCAATGGTTTCGATGTGTGATACATAACAGTATGTGACCAAAAAATACCTTTCCGACATGATGTATTAGGACAAACGACATGAAATGGACACGGAACTGAAGAATTCTCTATTTACAAGCATTCCAAAGATCTTCCCAATCCCAGTTCCAGTCACACGTTGTAAATATTGCATCTCACAATAATGCACAACAGTCCTATTTATTCCAGCAATAGACCATGACTCGCAGCATGAACATGAATAGCATTGGAAATTTCTCAAACATGAACAACAAGAACCAAGTCGCTTCGGTGCAACAGCGACTTATTGAAGAACTCTTACGGATGTCATCTTCCCAACCACAGCCACAGCCACAGCCACAGCCACAACCACAACAAACAGCAGGAGACAAGATTGGCTCCCGTCGACAGCACAACAGCAGTCGGGTCACATCTCGCATGCGTCTTCCAACAAGAAGTAATGCTACCACTACCTCGAATTCTCCTCTTGCTGCTGCCTCGTCTTCTCCAGCAGGATTGGAGTTCGACGATCGAGGACCAGGTGTATTTGAATTTCGATTGGCCGACTGGGAATCTAGGTTTCTTCATGCCTTGCGACAAGGACAAAGTGTACTAGGAGTCGCTAGTAGTGGCAGCGCTGGTATTGCTGGTACTACTGCTACTAGTATGGCTGGTACTACTACTACTTTTACTCAAAGCAATTACTATATGACCACCACAATGATGAAACAAACTCCTTGCCCACCTCACATTTCTCGAAATGATCATGCTGACAAATTGCTAGCACGAGAACAAAAGGATCGTATTCCATTGACCAATGAGGAAAAGGAACTGTTGAATACACCCTTGTCGACAGTATTATTACTGTCGCCTCGTCCTATCGATACAGAAGACGAACACGCAGCCACCAGCTCTAACGAGGATGAAGTTGATCCACCAAGAGCGAATGACGTCCTTCTCGGTCGTGGTGGCAAGACCAACATGCACCCTGGAAATAAAAGATTCCGTCAAGTGGTTCATGATCGACAAGAGTTGTATAGAACGGTTCCCAAATTTGACAAGATTTGGATTGCCCAAAACGTCGTGGCCAAGATTCAAGAATCGGGGGGACGATTCCTGATGCGATCATCCTCGACATCAGCCGAACAATGTGGATCGAATAAATGGGTGGAAGTGTCACACAAAAGAGCAGTACACAAAGCATCCCAAGCACTTCGGGAACGCGAACGAGAACGAGAACAACGACCATCGGGATGTACTAGTTGTACTCGGTCTTGCGAGTCTCGTTGTCATTTGAATTGATGTTCCTCCTTGTTTCCTTTGGAACAATAACTATGCAGGTCAAGTAGATGATCAAGGGAAGGCTAGTGGAGCACACAACGGGAATAGAATAAATACCAAGACACACATTAGAAACTTGCTGTATATTACTTTCTACAGCATGACGATCTGAATACCAATGATATTTCAATATGTAATACTATTAGTGTATCTTAAAATTAAATAGTAGCAATGCCTCGCCTAAAGTGCCTCTAGTATGGCTACTATCATGACTTGTGCACTGCTATTTGGGTACAAGCCATAGTTTTCTTATGTTTCGCAGCACTTGGCGTTATTGCATTCGAATATCATCGTCAAAGCTATTATCTGGTCGTGATGAATTCCAGAAATGCAGCCACGCTCAATGGACACATGATGAACAGCATGACCAGCGATTGCTCCTACTGTAGTAGATATTTCAAACCAATTGTAATGAGCACGTTTTGATGGTCGAGACTTTCTAGTAGCTTCCCAACCACCGCAAGAATGAGAAGGCACGCCAACATCGGAAGACTGACCCCTTCAGATTCTCACGAAAAAGAATGGCACCTCCTTGGATCAATATATCATTTTGGTTAGACACGATCGATCGGGGATGGCTGAATCCTGACATTGAAAGTCGCTCCTCCTCTTGACGTCAACTGCAACACACGGAACTGAAATCCCTCATGGAATTGAATCCCGATCTCTATAATCTCGCATGCTGACGGAAACTGTAATTCCGACTGTCTCAACTGAATTTTGATCGTTAAGACTCCGCAAGTGCTGGGAACTGTTCTTGAAGGTGTTTTGGACCTGATCTGCCTGCTGGGCAATTAAGGCAGGAGGACCCCCCCCATCATCATCATCATCGTCTCGTTTTGTTTCCTGATCTGGCTGGCATATGCCGATCGCCATTTCGCCTATGAGGTTGTTCCAACGTCGTTCTGAAATAACCCCGAATATGTCTGTCGCAACCCTCCTCCACCATTGTCATTATTTGATGGCAATGCATCTGTTGTCGTGAGTTTCTTGAGCCGCTCATCGTCCGATCTGTTCCCGTTCATGTACCAAATATCAATAACATGTGATGCTGTAGCATTGTCGATCTTTTTTGGATGCAAGCTGGCGACGACGACGAGCGAGAAGTTCAATCATCATCACCCACCCCGTGGGCCAGTATTGGACCGATGTAAGTCGCTGCTGTCAAATCGAAGCCAAGTTCCATGGCTTCCAATAGGGAGATTGTTTCCCATATAATAAGCCATTACTTGTCAAGCCATTCAATTCAACGGTGGCCAACCATCAGCATGCAAAGATAATCGTCTTGGTCATCATCATCTTGTTTGACCTCGGAAGCGATGATGAATAAGCATATGGCATCAGTAGCAACGGGATGGGTGTACACATCGATTGTAGATAGACAATCATTGGCGAGAGGACGTCAAAATTGTGACAAACCATGGTACATTCGGTGCGGTGGCGATGCAATCTTTCACATAATAATAATCATTAATTGTGGTGACATGCAATTTTAAAAAAATCTGTTTGCCATCTTTGGTCGAAGAAATCAATCTCATTCGGGTTCACATCTATCTATTCTATCAACTACAAGATGATAAGAAAGATAGGCTTTCCAATCTTGCTCACTGCTTCAAGTAAGAATAACAACCTTGTATCTAACACTCGTAGACCATCTGACCAATAGTTAGAGTCTCCTCCTTTCGTTCTACGTCGGCACATTGACATGCAGCCAAACATTGCCAATTTGGATAGTACAGATTTAGGTCTTTGGTGGTTGAACGGTATCTAAATTCAGCGTCGTGCCATCTGTTCTCTACTGTTCATCCAATGATATCACGCGATGCCCTACACGTAGACACAGTAGTGCACCTCAAAATCCGGCTTGAAGATGATGAGTCAAGAATGCAAAGTTTTTCAATATATATCGAAGAACAAGTTCAAGCTGGATGGTGTCAACTTGAGAAATCCCTAAATTCGATATCAGGAAAGAAAACCGCATCATCTTCTGGCAGCAGCAGAAATAAGAAATCGTATCCATTGCAGTTGAAAGTGCTTTGCAGGCTGAACCCAAAGCAAAAAGACAATATTTCTTATATTTTTCTGCACTGTATCTGCAGAGAATATAGTTCACATAGCATAGCAGATTGTCAACGCCTCATCGTCAGATTCTTCATCTCATCAAACAAACCTAAAATACAAGAGAAACCGACTTCGCATTTTCACTTTAGATGATGGAATCAATTGCCATGCAACGGCGACAAACGGCCACCACTGGAGGTGGTGCTCTGGCTGCCTTGGCGGAACTCTGTGACTGCAAAGAATATGGGAACCCCCCTTCTTTGTCACACGGTAGGCCGCCAATGAACTCGAAATTGGTATTTCCCAAATTGTTCAATAGCAACACGAGGCCGTCTATAATAAGGGTTGTCGCTCCCAGATTTCCGGGCGCCACGTTGACCGAACCTACACCAGTCAGTCCACTAAGAAATTCTTTGCTGAATCAACAAAGAAACATGGTCGGAGATGTTCTATCAGCCTCTTTGTCCCTTGCAGAATTGTCCCAATCACCCGTTGTCTTTCGAGGAGACGGGTCAATTCTGGCAGAGAAAGCACCTTCAGCATCAAGCTCAGACTCAGTATCATCAAAGTCGGCTACTTCTTCGACATCCATCAAGGTACGTCTACGTTACTTGTTTCTGTCACTCAATCGCTTTCGTGAATAACACTCCAATCAGAGACCAACTCATATAATGCGCTTCCATTTCTCTCCTGAAACACTTCGACACATTGAACATATCAGCCTCGAACCAAGCAAACACGTTGCCTGTCAAAGCCAGTTGTTGGAACTGAAGCAACAGCTACTCCTCCAACCCAAGGAAATGGGAATGTTCGGTTTCGACAGTATCAAGTCACCACTTGGTCTCAAAGACTCGAGGAAGTCCAGGCCTTTGTAAGGCAGCATGGCCATTGCATGATTCCAAGCGACTATCCACCCAATCAAAAGCTTGCCAAGTGAGTTTTGCCCAGACTATGCTTTCTTTTGTTCGTCTTCGTTCTGACCTACCGACAATATCTACGATAGATGGGCCAAACGACAACGATGTCAGTACCAACTCTTCCAATCCAATCCAACCAAATCCAGCATGACGGCGGAACGCATTCGAGTTTTGGAAGATTTCGGATTTTGTTGGCAAAACAAAATGTCCGTCTGGCAATCCCGCTACGAAGAACTCTTGCAATTCCATTTGCAGTTTGGGCATACCCAAGTTCCATCCTCGTACAAGCCGAATCAACGGCTGGCCACATGGGTACGTATATAGCATTGTATTCAGACATGACAGAATTCGTTGAGAATGAATCAATGAATGAATCAATCAATCAATGCTAGCACTTCTCACTTTCATATTATGTATATATTCACAGGTCAAGTGTCAACGACGCCAAAAACGATTGCGAGACCGAGGCAAGCCAAGCAGCATGACCGGTGATCGTATTGCCTTGTTGGATTCCGTCAATTTTGTATGGAGAATGTATCCAAGCAATCCACGAGACGAATAGAATGATGCTGGCACTCAGCGCATGGGAAAAAGTCGAGGTCGGAACGATCGAAGTTGGTGAAAGGACTAGCAATTCTTAGGGTAAGTGTACGCAGTACCTTTTAGTTGAATAGGAAAATACAACCTTGCTATGTGCAGCCAATTTAATCCACTAGCAGTACAGATAGAACATGTTCGAGGCGATTCCGTCTACCTCTGTCTCTTCGCACTTGAACCCAAGTACTTTTTCGATGGCTTCCGTACGATTGATTTCATCCCATCCTCTCGAGCTACCCTTGATGATGCAGTCGTCCACCAGCGCCACATTATCAGGTCGGGTTCGGACAAAGCAAATATCATAGTTGATGTGTTTGTGGTATCCAAAGTTCTCTTCAACGTACGGAATAATGGAATCGTTCAAGAATCGCTCCGAGTGCATGCCATATCCAGGATCCAGATTGGACTTGACTCTTTCTTCAATCAGCTGGAATCGGTAGGTCGCCCATATCTTGACACCCAAGTATGGACCATATACCATACGATCGCAGACGGGGTATCGTCCAAAGGGACAGACCACCATTTGGTTGTTGTCGGTATCCATGGTCCCATTGTCCAATCGCAGAATGTCTACTGGCGCCAGAAACATGACATCATTCCGTAACATACCGACCCGGGTATAATTCACATGGTTCGTCCGAGAATATTCATCCATCAATTCAAATACGGCCTGAATGGAATGCCATTGTCGGACAACATTGTCTAGACTGGATTTCTTCCAAGTCTTGTTCTTCCAAGGAAAGAACAACGGATTGCCTTCCTTGTCCTTGGTCTTATGGTAGTGCTTCAGTATTTCGCCTCGTTTTCTATAAAAGGTCTTGTTGGTATCATGAATGAACTTGACTATGGGTGGCGACTTGCGTTCCTTGAAAATGTTTTGCGTGGGCGGTTGCTTGCGAAGTGGGTGGGTCCGTTGATACATGGCATGTACTGCTCGTTCCAATCGCAATACTTCGGTAGGATCCAACTCACCGCCATCATTGTATCTACCGGCAGCTTCTTTTCGTTGATGAAAGTAATGAACAAAAACATCGCAATTGTATTTCGCATTGTAATTGAGCACAAACTGTTCCAAACTGGGCAATACCATGTCTTTGTAGGACCTCGGCAGTCCAAAGAATAACAGAGCGCATCGTTTCTCCCAAGGCTCGTTATCTGGCGCAAACAATTTATTTCTTCCATTGCTTTGCATCGTCGTGGCGCTATTGACACGTAATTGTAGTCCCCTGTTTGCAGCCGGGGGGGGTATTTCAGAGTTCGTTGCTACTTCTGGTTTGCTGCTACTTGATGTGCTGAGACCACTACTGTCATAGGATCGTGCCAAATAAACAATGCCCAGAAAGTACATTAATCCCAGTGTCCCTAATATTTGCTCGATTTTCTTTGACACTACCGCCATTGTGATTGTTGAATTGTTTGGCTGAAGGACAGAGCAGCAGGGGAATCGTGCCAAAGCTGCTATGACGTGAGGCAAGAAAACTGCCCTGAATAACTTTGCTGTCCCTAATGATTGCTAATCTTGCGCTACAATCGAAATTCGTCAGGTGGTCTCGGCTAATAGTCCCTTCAGTTCTGAAAGGGACGAGAAAGATGGTGTGAATCAGCCGTGGAAGAGAGAAGAACGGATGATGATGCGATACCCGCAATAATATTATTGATGGTGGTTCCGCGTTATTTTATTGTGTTTTTGATGATGATGATGATGGCGGATGAAAAATGCCAGGGCACATTGGATTACTTGGACTCCAAAACAACTACGGAAGTATATATACCGCCTCTTCTGGGCAGAGATAGATCAATATTCAAGAGTACATAGTGGTATACTCTTGGATAGATCGAATTTTAGTTATGCTAACTATTAAAATAATAATCTACTTATATTATCTGCTTCAAATATACAGTCACAGTTCCCCTCCTGTACGTGTACTGAGATATCTTGGAGATCTCGAAAGCACTGCAACCCCACAAACAATCAGCATGCTCCGACTGTTCTTCGCAGCTGTTTGCCGCAACATCATTCTGTTTTTGCACTATACCATGCCATTATTTTAGCAGATAGCTCGTTTCGGTCGTCGAGGACGTGGCCCCTTCTGGGGTCGATTGGATAAAGAAATATATAAGGCTTTGCAACTACAAAGTATTGATGCCTGCGTTGTGGTACTTCCAATCTCGCTTGATCCCGTAGCTCTTTAACACTGGATGAGATGCCCCGCTGGGATGCCTTTCTGTCCCGACGTTGGTTCGCAAGACCTTTGAAGAATCGATTCAATCGTAGAAACAATGGCAGATTCCTCTTCAAATCCTTTGGCAACGCCCCGGGTGCGACAGTCGTTGAAGAGAGCCTTTGAATCTGGTCGTGTTCGAATAAAGCAAAGGCCAGGATGGACGTGTTCTTTGTAACCCTTGCGTTTCATTGCTGGTATGATGGTTCGTTGCATGAAAGTTTCCGAATGCATGACCATTCCTCGATTTGAAGTCTTGTTTGCTCTTTTCTCTATCAAATCAAAACGTCGTGTAGCCCATATTTTGATGGCATCGTAAGGTCCATATATCATTCGATCATTCACGGGAAACTTGGCAAAGGGTGCAATTACAAAATGCCGATTGTTGGAATCCACATTGGATCGTTTCTTCTTCTTGTCCGTGCTACTGTTCGCGTCGTCGTTGTCGAGCTGTAGAATGTCGATAGGGCTCAGGTACATGGCATCATTTCGCAACATGGCCACTCGAGTGTAATTTTTCTGCGCCTTCCACATGTAATTCTCCATCGACCGAAAGACGTTTTCGATCGAGTGCCACTGACGTATCAAATTGACCAATGACGATCGTTTCCAGGAGGTCTGCTTCCACGGAAAGTAAAGTTTCTTGCCAGTATCCACATCCCTCGTCTTGAGGTACTTGTCAAGTTGTCCCCCCCGTAAATCAAAGAAGGCTCGTTCGGTATCGTTGCTGAAAATGACGGCTGGTGTGGATGCTGATGATGTCAACGATGCTGTCGAATAATTCATCACCTCCCACACGGCACTTTCCAGAGCATAAATCTCCTTGGGGTCCATTTCTCCCCCTGGATTAAACCTTCCTTTCAGCTCCTTTTTTCGGGCGTAAAAATGCACAAAGATGTCGCAATTGTACTTTGCATTCGGCTCCAAAACGTTCTTCACAATACTTGGTAGCACCATTTCTTTGTACGACCGAGGCAAACCGAAAAAACAAATGGCACATTGAAACCCATCAGCTGCGTCAGTTTCTATAGCTACTTTTACTTCTGAACTTCTTCCATCTTCGTCGTCCCTTTCGGCCGATGCGTCCTCCCCGACTGTGCTGTCCTCCTCGCCATCCACCGCCTTCTCCGCTTCATGGATAGATAGGTCCTCGTCCATAGGTGCGTCCTCGTCTTCCATCGGCTCTTCGGTAGTCAGCCAAAAATTGGCGAGATTGCTACGAAGAGTTTCATTATTGGCGCTCATGCTTATTCCAACAGTAGTAGTCGACATGATATTTTCCATCAAAATTATTTGCTGGGACACGCTGGTGGCAGGGGAATAATAAGGAAGTGTTATTGAAGCAATGACGAATCCTAGAAGGATCAATGGAAGAAGTCTCTTTCTCTTGCAAAATCCTGTTTGTTCCCGCGTCGATCGCAGGACTGATGCTCGCATGGTGTGGATTTATAGTTGACGATGACCACTAAGTAAGACCAATAACAAGACCAGCACTGCAACAACGACAACCGACAACCGACAACCGACTTGCGCAGATGTTTTAAAAGTTGGAAGTACCAATTCTAATGCTGAGGGAGACGAGATAACATCATTATATGGTCATGTAGTGTAGATTGAGAAGGGTGTATAATGCCGTCAGGTGTATGCGATGATGGTGTGTTGTTGTTTTATTTTTTTATTGTCATTCATCGATCTCGCAAATTTATTTTACTGTGTATTTGCGGTTGTGGGATGAAAGATGATGACCTTCTCGTTTTGTCAGCCAATAACATTGCTCAGATCGATCGCGCGACGAAACAAAAATGACCCAGAAATTTGATGTCTATGGTATTGAGTATTGAAAATGACATGCAAAATCTGGAACCATTATTATTGCTCAATCGTTTGCATCGGAACTCATCATCATCACTCAAGCTGCATATATATCCTAGAAGCAGAACTGCATCACATGCAAAAGGAGAAACTGCGGCTGAACACATCGCTGGGACGAGTGAGTCAGTCAAACATTGGACTACTAAGGAACAATATAGCTTCAAGAAGAAAATGAAGAATATACCCAACCGTTCAGCCATGTGTTATTGGGCTGGCGACGACGAGTGGACAGTGACAAGAAAGGAAGGTGGGAAGTTTTTGAATATAGTATACCGTTTCTAGTGACAATCTGGAGGCCATCCGTCGTCATTGGAGACAGTTCGAACAATGACCTTTTTTTGCAAAATCTTCTTTTTTCAGGAGGAGGATTTGGATGATGAAGATTTTGTGCTTTTAATACGACACCTCCCAACCACACGGGAAGACTGGAGTAGTCGTTCAAATCTCGGGACTTGGATAGCAACTATTTCTGCCTGTATAAGGTATCGGACATGAAATGGGAATCATTGAAGAGCCAGTTTCGTATTGTTACTCAAACTGGAATGGCACCTCCAAATGTAGCTTTGATTGCAATGAGGCCAACCAGCGCTCCCATTCCATGTTCAGCAATCATCGAAAACAAGAATCCGTGTGTCCGTGTTTTTTTGTCCACTTTGTAGGCATGAGCAAAGCTGATGCGTCCATATGCATACATCGGGAGAAGGAAATAGCAAGCAATGGTGCCGAGGATGGGGGCAACGAGAAGTGTATTTGTAAGGAATTGGGCCAGCGATTCGTCCATATTCATGCTTCCTCGCTGTGCCCTATTGAAGCGTCCATAGACACCATCAGTAGCCATCAAAACCAATTGTTTCGTACCCACCACCTGATAAATGTGCTGGTCAGGGCGATCGACGCGAGCTGGAGAACGGGAACCGTTGGCATTCACTATCAACGGGAGCTTGGACACATAGGCCATGAAGATTGCAATATAAAGATAATGTAAGTCATAGTCCTGTAAAAAATCGAATTTTGCGTCCATAATTGCTTGAGATTCCTCCGAGAGCAACGCTTTGTTGATGAAATAGAGAGCCCATCCAATGATCGGGCCTTGAACAAGAACCACCATCGTCAGTTGTTTGGTGTATTTGTTTCTCATGAATTCTTCCGTCTTTGCCTTCTCGGGAGGAAGCAGCGCTGGTCCGATGTCATCGGTTTTCTTCTCGGAGCCCATCTTAGATTATTCTACTGTGGTGTTGATATTATGATGATGGAAGGTATATATATGCGTGTCATCGTATTGTTGTTCGTCATTGCGTTTTACTGCGCATGCCAATGCGATGCGATGCGATCGATGCATGCGATACTAGAAATCGACTCGTTCGACACAAAAAGTAATGAGATGCCAAACATGCATCAAAAAAATATTTTAACACATTTCATGATGATCGTAGCGGTTAAGATTGCGGATAGGTTGATCCAGTTAGTCGGTTATAAACGATTAGACTGTTGCGTTGAAAAACTCTAGAGGCATATATATAGCAACTAGCTACATCCTTGGCAACTGCAAACGTAGATTTAAAATTGTGTATGTAGCAATTTTGCATGCAGCATTGCTATGTATATATGTTGACCGTAGCACAAATGTGTTTAGTACGTAGTCAATTTTGAAACTACCGAACGATGCCGCGGTCCAGCATACCTATGATATTCATCCTCTTCCAATCAAGTGCGCATGCAAAAGCTACCCTCGTAGAAGAATGACATATTCAGCATTTGTCTTGTAATCCCATGTCATTTCGTCAAGTTTCTAGTACCACATGTGTGAATGAGTCCATTAGAAAAACATGCAGTTCACTTTCTTGGTGGAGGATTCTCTTCGCGACAGATACGCAGAGCTTCTTCGTCATTGATCATCTTGCCGGTACATTCGCGCAACAAGTCCGATGTAGCCCCTTTGGGCGGACAGGGGCGTTGTTGAACCTTACCGTCCACTACTTCTTTAATCCAAATGCCTGGTATGCCAGCGCCATCAGAAACAAATTCGCCTCCGCCATCTGCTGGAAGAGAGCCAGGTTTTCCCTCTAGCGACAGGACCTCGTAGGAATCCCCATCTACCACCAATGCTGCCCAGTGGTCAATAGCAATTCCCAATTCGTCAGGTGATCGCAAAAGCATGCGGTCAAAATCAACAGCTCGCAAAATTCCATTCGACTGTACTCTGTCATGATGAGGACATAGCAGGCCTGGCAAGAATCCCAACGCGGGTACTCGAATATACTTCCAATCCTTGACATCATCTGATGAGGCAACTGAGCTTTCATCCTTCGCGGTCGAAGACGACCCCGCGAATTTGGACAGCCTCGTGACCTTGTAGGTATCTGGATCCATGGAATCTAGATTTTGAGTGTGCAAAACTGTTTAGTTTCCAACGTACATCGTCTTGGATTCTCCAATACCAATACTTACTAGAATGACCACCATCGAACCAGCAAATGGCACCAGCAGAGCCTCCTGATATTACTGCTCCGCGTTCCATTGCCTTCCGAAGTGCAGGAACCAACCCTAAGTTGGTCCATCGATCCAGAGCATACAAAGTATTTCCTCCTCCGACCACCAGAACGTCGGCTTGATCAATCAGATCCTCAGCGTCTGCCAAAGGAACGGAATCGTCCAGTGCAACTTTCAAAGCGGAAATCTTACAGTTCAATTCTCTAAATCGATCTGTCTGTCTCGATTCAAAGGCCTGAATATCGTATGTCGCAGTCCCCATATACAGCACATGAACATCTTGAACTGGTTTGTCCACCATCGCAAGAATTCTCTGAATTGGTCTTGGATCATTCATCAGATCGGATCCGGATCCACCAAAGAGACCCTTCAGCCTGCTGCCACCGCTGCCGAAAGGTTCTCCAATTGTTGATAGAGACGAGGCTGATGTCGTAGAATATAGAGTTGTTCGCAGTCGAACATTGAGTTGAGAAGAGTACAAGATGTACTTGCGGATATTCATTGTCCCTTTTTATAATAGAAAGCACAGCCGCTGATGCTGGTACGTATTATTATGAGGACTATACTGTAGGGATGACGATGAGCACGACGAGTGGCTGGTATGCGGCTATATATACATGTGATGATATATTATATTGCAAATGAGCGGTCTGTCACATTTTTGTTGACATGCGGACCTCGCATGAAAGGCGGGAGTGTTCCAGTCACGAATTGATCCGTTGAAACTCTCGCCGAAATTCCCAGGTTTCCCTCCAACGCTATAGTATTCATTCAGCAAAGTTAGTTCTATCAGAGAGATAACACAATACGAACAACAGGAATGTCAAAGACGAATGTCGCTGTGGAATGTCAAGCCGACGATGGTCACCCAGGTTCCATGATCACCAAGAAGAATTGTGACGACGAACGACAAAAGAAGGTCAGGTTTTTCTTCAACAGCGACAATATGGATGAGGATGGATCAAGGAATAGCAACGTCTCAAAGTTCTCACTGAAGGCTATGCGAGATGAAGTGTCTTCCAAGCTCAAGTTTTCATCCAACGAACGAGATGCACCTCCAACCATTCTGGAAGAGACAGGATTCGAACTGCTTCCAAACTGTGACGACAACGGGAACTCGTCGATTACTATTGCACGGGCCGAGAATGATTTTTTGAATCGTATTCCTCCGCTTCGGACACGTAAGGCCAAGATGAGGCGAATGTTCAAGAGAAACAGCAAGATGGAGGTGATCAGTACCATCTGTGAACGTGACGACGGGAGTACCATATCGGATAATGCCTCGTACTCCACGCTAGAGGTGAACGAAGTCTGCCGTAAGATCCCATCTACAGCACGGAGGATAAAAGATGAGGCTCACTACCAGCCGAACCCCATAGATTCAAAGGACATTGACGACAATCAGTGGAAAGAACTCTTTGTAGCAACAGAAAAAATGGTAAATTACTTCCTCGGACAGCAAATGGAAGAGGAGGCAAAAGAACTGGTACGCCCAATCGGAATGGAACCGATAGTACATGAAGTACCAAAAGAGCCGCAACAGCAAGACGACAGATGGCGTGATGTGGCGCGACGGCGGTCATACAAGACGATTAGGACGCTAAAGATCAAGGCCAAGGAACTTCCCATGAAGGTGAAGTGGACACCAATGCCCAAGCCGATCCTGAAAACAAAGTCACTACAAAAACTGATACCACGAAGAGAATCGTTCATTCTTTATCAATCCAGGCCAACAAGCGAAATTGAATTTGAGTCTCCAGTAAGAACCACCGCCAATGTTTTTCAACCTTCAGTCGACAAATATGATACCCCCGAAGAGTCCAACTCGCTGGACGAAGAGGTTGCGATGGCTATTGAGACTTTCCGTGTCCACGCAAAACGACTAGGAGTGAATGAAATGGAGTTGATGAATGCCGTACAACATGATGAACGAAGCCAACGGCCCGGATTCATTGCTGCCGATCATGACACTCCTGACGACGGCACCATCATCACTTATGGCACGACTCGTCAGCACAATGCTGATGGGGAAATAGATGAGGACGAGAACACAGTATATACGCGTTCTACACTCGAAACCTATGCTCCAACTGTTGCCGACACAGAGTATTCCCCTTATACATTGCGCGAAAGCGATGAAAACCTCTTCATGGTCAGTCTTCTGGACGTCTTTGACTACTTTTTTGTTCCATATCCATAACTGTCGAGGCTTCATTTGCTAGTTGGATGTAAGAAAAGCAAAATTCCAATAATATTCATAGAAAAACTGCTTTCAGCTCTACTGCATATGACCTCTATCCTTGACGTTACCATCCCAATGGAAACTATTTGACTATATTACTAAACTGTTCGACGCCCGTTATAGCGCCGTTCACTTATCTTAGATTCCTATGTATTCATCTTCAACGGCTCAACCTGGCTCAACCTGGCTCAACGGCTTGTTAAATTCCTCATTGCCACGTGCTCTTTTCGCATGTCACTCCACATTTTCAAAATTGCCAAACTGTCATAATAAACCATCTAAAAAAACCATGAAAGAGGCAGTAGTAATACATTGCGATCGAAATGTCCATCCGTATGATGAAGACACCATGACAAATTCATCAGTCTTCAAGAACAAAAAACAACATGAGCCTCCAGCAAAGTACAGATCTTTTAATGATGAGTTTATGGATTCAATCGATGATATCGCGACGCGGGGTATTGTTCCGTTGGACCCGTTGGCAGATGATGGTTCCGTAGAACTTCCAGATGAGGACCGCTACATGGCTGCCGGGCCTATTGATCCGATACCAGTCCAACGAAGAGAGAAGAAAGAGATATTGCCAAAATCCAAAGCAAGTAGTAAAGAGCCGACTACACGGAAAAAGAAGGAACCGGAAGCATTCGACAGGGTCAAGTCTTTTCAGACGATGGATATGACTGCAAGTGTAGCAATGACAGAAGCAGGGGGGTGCGTGAACTTTTTTGACGCCTTCTTCATATGCGTTGAAGAAGAGGAAGAACTGCGAAAAACACAAAGCGAGGGCTCGGAATATTCTGAGTCTACAACGTCTCATCAGGGTTACTAACCGATGTGGTCGTATGTCACATCTCTCTTGTTACAAAACTACTACTGTAAAATAGAATCTGGAAAGAAAGTTGTCAATATATCTAGACGAAGCAAAATGGTGATGCCTCTCCTTGCTGTGGCTACCAAGAATGACGGTAGAGATATGGGCAAAGAATCAGATTCAGATCCCGGATGAGGATAATCGAATAATCTGTCGAGTGGCATACTCTTGTTTTGCATACCGTACAGCACCAATGTTAAACTATATTAAGACTGCGCCAGCAAACAGCCCAAGGAAGGCAAACGTCAGACCCACTGAGTTAGCCGACGATGTAAGTGTGGCTCGTCCTTCACCACCGTTCCAATTGGCAGGATCCTTCGACGCTTCTTGCAACTGAAGCTTTTCCAAAGTATCAGTAGGCCCATTGTAGATCCAATTAGGAAATGGTCCCTCAATGATAACAGCGCCTCGATCTTTGAGACGATCGGCCACGGTATTTTGTGACGCTGTGGGGCCATATGCTATAGATGCGAGAGGTACCGGGCCACCGAGAGCACCCATGCAGTAGAGAAAGATTTGTTCTCCATTCGGAGCCAGTGAAAATGTCCCTTCTTCAGGGGCCCAGCTACCTCCTAGTTTACCAGCACCAAATCCAATAATAGTCTCACCATCAATTCCCTCGCTCGGAACCACGAGCTGAAAGTTTGAAATATTAGAGAACAATCTTGCGAGGATGGAAAGGGCCGTAGTCGGTTGAACCTACCTTGATAGTTCCTTCTTCATTGTTGGCTCCACCAATAAAGCTACTTCCATCCCACGGTCTGTCCGTAAGAAATAATTCCAGTTCACCGGGTATTTCTTCATAATTCCAAAAGGCAACTTCGTCAGGTCCACCATCCGAATTGACCATGAAAAAGACAATGTCTCCAGGGGCAATCATGTCGCATTCATTTGGTGCAAAGGTTGGAGAGCTAGTCGTGAGTTCGTCGCAGACTTCATAGTTCTCACGACCAGCTGCTGGATCGGGCAATGGTTCTCCAAAAATGACGGACACTAGTGCGGGATAGTCGACAAACGGGTTCCTGTTTCCTTGATAATCAGTACATACAAGTTCGTTTCGCATCTTTTCTTGTTCGCTTGGTGGATATTGATTGTGCCACTTGATCATTTGACTGAGATAGGCAAAGTCATAAGGAGCATTGAATGGACAATCGGCCAGCCTCAGATCTTCGGAATCCTCCTCGGTTCCATCATATCGAACATCCATGTACATGAGAATTCTGGCTATTTCTCCTCGTTGACTTTCAGGTGGTTGATATGCACGATTGCAACTACATGTGGTATTGGACCCATCTTCAGCTGGAGACATGCAACCTCCACCGTGATTCAAGAGATCGCAACTTGCAAAATACTTGGAATCTCTGACGAGTTTACTCAGCTGAGACGTCGGTCGAACGTTGTGCAAATCACTCAAATCTTTTCCAACGCAGTCTAAAGAATTCTCGCAAATGGCCCTTCGACGTGGCCAAATCCATTCCTTCTGCCAGCCTGTTCCGCTAAATGGAATCGCAGGCACAAACTCATCGATGGAGAAGAGGAGCCTGACAGTGCTGTTGGCCATGCCGTACATGCTCCCATTATCCAAAGCCATGAGTGCTTCAAAGATGTCATTTTCGCCTAGCGGAACCACAATGTTTGGAACCACATTGCGATGCTTCGACTTGGACAGGGCAGCCACATTGGATCTTGCTTCTTCTTGACTCCAAGACGTCACATCGGTGGGGAAACTTGAGTAATAATCGCCAGAACCACAATCATTGTATATTGCTGCATATGCCGTCGTAAAAAGGAAGGAGGGGAGTAGGATGCTCCAGCTATTGGTCATCATGGTCGACGTCTTATTCGATATAGGTTTGAATATGGAAGGTTCTTATTTGAGGTATGGTGATGATCGAGAAAGATTAATATTGGCACGATTGTCTCGCGCACATCCGTTGAGACATGCATTGTCGGAACCCGGATGGTGTCATGATATCGACTCCTTCGACCAGCATCATGCGGTCGACTGACTGACTCATATTGAGACTTTGGCACAGACAATATTAGATATAGAGAAGCAATACCTCGCAACTCATACCAGGTACCAGGTACCCCATGATGGCGAGGTATGACAGCAAAACACTGGAGTATAGAACCAGGAGACTAGAATCCATCTTCTTTTGCAGCAACTATGAGTAGTTTTTCACCACCACCAACAGCAAACGACTCGAAGAAGTTGGTCGGGAATCATCGCGACTTAATTATTCGATGGTAGGACTTTTTGTCAAGCCGTGGGAATATGGCATTGGCATTTGCATTGATATATGTGCGACGCATGGTTCGGACCATATCGAACGGTCAGTTCAAACAGTATATGCTTAGCTAGTACGCGAGGGCACCAGAATAAGTATTCATTGCGATAGCAATGGAACCAAATCATCTGATGAGCGATACAAACAGTGGAAAGGTTGCGACCCATTGATTGGAAAGAGTCTTTCTTTCTCGAGAATGGGCGGTAGACGGAAGCAGATCCATCCATTGTTGAAGGTATACCGATTCATTCTTCCCTAACCCCAACCCTGAAGCAATAAGGGTGCATACTGTTGGACCATGCATGCCGGGCGGTGTTCCAAGGCGTCTCATCCTGTCATCTTCCACGCTCATGATTAGCAATCATGCTCGCAGCCTCGCAATCAATTTTTTAGCAGTACAAGACGTGAATATTGGTATCCTTCTCATCAATGATAACGTCCGAACAGTTTCGATCGACCGTATCCTCCACCACTTTTCGAATATTGGTTTCATTTTTGACAAATCCCCTTACACTGCCTGCCATGAAACAGTCACTCGCCATGAGCATCTCTCCCGTGCGAGCTCGAAAGAAGCAAATGTCTCGATTCAGATTCTTCTTGTATCCCAAAGCTTCAATCGTAGGAACAATGGTCGAGTTCATGAATCGTTCCGAATGCATTTTCCATCCAAAGTCATGTTGGGTCTTGATCCGCTGTTCCACCAAGTTGAATCGTTGCTTGGCCCATACCTTGACGGCTTCGTAGGGCCCATATATCATTCGGTCGCATATTGGGTACTTTCCGAAATTTGGCTATTTGTTATTTGTAAGAGAGAGAAAGACAAAAAGAGAGAGCAAAGATGAGAACGGTTATTGTCCGGAAAGAAAAATAGCGATTGATTGAACGAATGAATCAATCAATCAATCATCCGCAGCTGCTGGTGCATATTGAACATAACAAACAATCATTATTTACCATGACAAAATATTCATTGTTGGTATCCAGAGTCCCATTGTCAACTCTCATAATATCGATGGGAGTCAAGTACACAACATCGTTTCGCAACATGGCGACTCGCGTGTAGTCAATGTCATGTATCTTTTGGTAGCGACGCATCAATCCAAAGGCCCCTTCGATCGAGTGCCACTGTCGAATCATATTGTCTAAACTGGCATTCACCCAGTTACTCCTCCAAGGAAAGTATACTTGGTGACCTTTGCGGTCAAGTGTTGTGTGGTATCGGTGCAGTTTGGAGCTTCGCTTTTCGAAAAAGGCTTCATTTGTGTCGTTGGTGAACAAGAGGGTCAACTTATTGGGCCGTATTCCATTCAAAGTTGTAGTTGTAGTATAGTTTTGGTACAATTTCTTCACCGACTGTTGCAGCATCAAGATTTCGTCTGGATTAATCTCACCACCATTGTTGTATCGACCAGCAGCTTCGCTTGTTTGATGGAAATAGTGTACAAAAATGTCACAGAAATGATCGGCATTGGGCTTGAGTATGTGCTTTTCAATGCTCGGCAGGACCATTGTGGCATACGATCGAGGAAGACCAAAGAAGCATAGAGCGCAACGTTTATTCTCTTTGGAGTTGTTGGTGGCCGTAGAAACAATGGACGCATTCGTGTTGATGCCAATGCCAATGCCAATGGTATTCATATTGGTATTGGTATTGGTATTGGTATTGGTATTGGTATTGGTATTGGTATTGGTATTGGTATTGGTATTCATATTGCCATTGCTGTCGTGATTGGATTGTTCCTTTGCGTTCGCATCTGCTTCTTCGTGTCGTGTCTCGACTTTGGCTTCATCTTTTCTCTTTGTTTTGGACCGTGGATTCTTTGGTGGCTTCAAATGACCAAGACCAGGAAGACCGCGTGATGCATGCTCATCTGATAATAGTAATAATAATGCTGGTGATGATGAGGAACCGTTTATTGTTGGCACAGTCGAATGCTTGTACAAAAGGTGTGAAAACGAGATCATGGAAAGGAGAAAGCAAATGAGAAAAAGATGCCTCGGCTTGCAATACTTTTCGTTCTTTGCTGCCATCCTGTTTTGATGATGATGATGATGATGCGATATGATATATGTTATATCGATGATATTATAATTTATATTACATTCATACTCGAGTATGAAACAT
Organism: Cylindrotheca closterium; assembly: GCA_933822405.4. Classification (NCBI taxonomy): domain Eukaryota; phylum Bacillariophyta; class Bacillariophyceae; order Bacillariales; family Bacillariaceae; genus Cylindrotheca; species Cylindrotheca closterium. The sequence goes on along the minus strand of CAKOGP040002358.1, from coordinate 28,525 downwards.
GAATAAGGTTGCCAGCAGTAATCATAATATTATTGGAGTTATAGCTTGCAAGGTCGGAGGGGTCGAACAGATGATGGACTTCTTCGATCCAGTTCGTCAGCCATTATCATCGAGAATGCGCATGCAGATCCATATATACTGTATGAATATTAATTGTACCGTGACACTTAATTTTTCAACGTCATCAGTATCATCACCATCATCACAGTATAGTCAACAGTATACCGGTACTCCACCAGCGAAAGAGCCGACATCCAACAGGAACAGGCAAAATGAACCCTTCAAGTGTTATCCTATTGAATATCCTTCTAATTAGCGCCAGTCATTTGTGGCAAGCTGTGGAATCTTTCCTACCGATCGGAACACCAATTACGACGTCACATTATTCGAATACCCAATCATCAACGTCTGATGATTGCTATTATTCTTATTCTGCCACACACTCCAACATTTGCTTTCCTTCTTCATCTTCCTCATCCTCATCATCTTCCTCATCATCATCCTCTTTTTCCAAGCTCTATGGCATTCGATGCGAAGACAAGTTTTATCAGCTGGAGGAAGCGGAAGATGGAGAATCCTCCCGAACGGAAGTCTACCTCATGCAAGATCGGCAAGTGGACTTTGGCAAGACGGACGGTCCAGTGCCAGACTATGTAGAAGGTCAATGGTTCGTCGAGGAGGGAACGGATCAATTTAAAATGACGATTCGTCGTGTCTTTGGTACGGGCAAGAAGGGCAGCGACATGGGAGAGTTTTCCTTTGAGATTATGCGAGAATTGAAAGGTGATTTGACCATGGTCGGCGAAAGTGTGGCCATTACTGGTACTATTGTCAATAAGGATGAATTATTGGGTGACAAAGGTGAGCTTGGTTTTTTTTAATTGTTTACTGCTATGTACTGTTTCTTGTTTTTATGGATGGTATGCCATTATGAAAGCGACGAATAAGATTGTTTCTTTGACGAACCACATTCTTGCCATGACTCACTGATGCATACACACACACGCACACGCACACCACTCGTTTCGGAATCAACGCAGAAGTGGGATATTTCAACATGGTGCGTTATGGATATCATTTGAGTATATTTATATGTATATATCTCATCTCCCGTGCGTATTCCTCACACTATTACTTATATTACTCCTATTATATTATTCATTCTTGTTGTTGTTGTTGTTGTTGTTAATATATGGCCACTATATCATCGCCATTGTTGTACCGGTATGTTATTGTTTTAAAATACAGGTCGACGACACGGACGAGCGAGAGAGTTATGCTTTGGAAGGAAGGTTCAAGTACGAGATTGACAAGACCAAGGGTTTGAAGCTAAGTGAATATACCTTTGCCAGTGAAACCGTCGGTAAATTGAGAGGCATGTTTGCTCAAGTCAATTGGAACGAACTCGGTCCTGGTGGATATGATCCCAATGAAGTATTTGGCGCCTTGCCAGCAGAAATGGCCGCTGCATTTGAACAGCAAGACTTTCACAAACTGGAATCTTGTCTCCTAGCCATGCCAGAAGAAGAAGCTATCTATTATTTGGACGGATGCATCAATTCGGGACTGTGGTGGACAGAAGAGCAAGTTGCGCAACTTCAACAACAAGGATGGCAACCGCAACAAGCGGCAGGTCCTGGTGGGTTGGATCCAATGGAAGTGTGGCAATCTTTGCCTCCCTTGATGCAGCAAGCATTTGAAATGCAAGACATGACCATGCTGGAGAGTGCCTTGTCCCACATGTCCACGGAAGAAGCAGAGTATCACATGAAGCGATGTGAAGATTCTGGTCTATGGGGATAAATATAATGAGTGATGAGGGAAGTATTACGATAGGAAAGTTATATATCACCATAATGAGCTACCATTAGAGAATTAGATATTCCTAGTCTTTGACTCTTTGATCACTGGAAGTTTACTTATCGTTCCTGTACCGTACTATCTGGCGTATACGGTATTATATAGATAAAGACAGATTTGCACGGTATATAGATAAAGACAGATTTGCACAAGTCGGGTATCGATTCTTCACTCATGTGGCTGCGCGTGGGCAACAGACGGTATTGATTTTCGCATTGTATTCCGATGACTTGGTATTTGAAATCTTCTTTCCAAACCCAATGATTGCTTACACTAGAGCAATCATCCAGGATGTCGGGAATATCCATTCGTTGAAAACTGATATGCTTCATTGTTCATCTATAGAGCTGTCCATTGGTTCAATTTTCTCAAGATCCGGCGAGGAAACCTCTCTTGAAATTTGAGAGCCTAATGGAGTCGGGTTCAAGTGCTCCGTCAGCACCAACTGCCCTAACAATTCCAATATATCTCATGCCGATTCCAAAAAGATGACGACTTGATGCTGGTCATGATCATATACCGTATTCATAATCAATCGCAATCTTGCTTTCACAGCTCAGCATGATTCACAATAAGGCTGATGTGTATCTACTAGATAAATCTTCCTGTTTGTTTTTCAGTACTGGTACTGGTACTTGTTTGGCACCATGAAGAATGAATGGTCATGCTCCTGGTCCTGGTCCTGATCCAATGCAATAAAGGGCATGCTCGTGTGCATCGCAACATATTGCCATCCATGCATTGGCATATAATTTTATATCGGAATATATGACAATATTCAATATCAGCCATAAAATATAATAATAGTTGCATGGCTTGCGAAACTGATCCCGTTATTCATGAGCCGCCAGCCTCGGTATTTTCATCGTTGGACTTGCTTCAATTAGGGAGAAAAACGGTATTTCACACCGTTTGGCATGCTCTAATTATGGACCGAGACGCCTATTTGCGCGGGTTCGAAAAAATTGGATAGGATGGGCTTGAGTCACATGCATTTCCCGGTCAGGAGAACGGAAGGAAGAATGAATAATACTGCACATCTTGCACAACCGTAGATTCATTCCAGTGACAATAACATATCAAAGACGCTGTATACTCGTAGTGAAAAACAGAGAAGATAAGGCATTACGACAGCTAGAAAGAATAAGTCAATTGCCAGAGATCCTCTACTGTGAACAACGCAGTAATTTTCCAACTCTTGAGTTCATCACAATATAATATCATAACGACGACCAACGTAGAAAGGAGAATCTCATGAATTCCGTGTCCTCCCCCTCGTTATTGCTAGCGCTACTAATGCTTCACGTGTGCATAATAGCAACATGCCATTCACATACAACTGAAGCACCGTCTACTCATCTGTTATCCATGCCATCTGTGCCATCTAAAGCCGAAGACATGAATACTCGGCAATTGTCGGACTTGAACGACGAGTCCTCGAGCAATTCTTCTTTTGCTGCCGGCACAATAAGCCCCAGGCAGCCTCTGCATCTGGAAGCAAGAAGGACCAGTGCTGGTACAGCACAATGCAGCAGATACTCGGCATGTCAACAACTGGCGGGGAACTGTTGTCCAACCGACAACAATGTCATGTTGGTGAGTCACAATAACGTATACATCTACTCGCGTATTCTGCTTGATTCATTCGCATTCATTCGCATTCATTCGCATTCATTCATTCATTCATTCATTCTCACACTGTCTTCGATCTGTCCTCTTGTCTACTTGTCTATTGGTTCCTTTTTCAGTATTGCTGCAACTCTGCATTGGTGGACACGGTTGCACCTCCAGTACCGGCACCAACCCCAGCACCGATACCCCCGCCCACTCGGCGTCCTACACCCACTCCTACTACTACCATCACATCCAGCAATGGCGCTTTTTGCAGTAGTCATTCGAACTGTCCCAATGTGGATGTGGAATGTTGTCCGTCAAAAGTCGATGGCTTTTACATGGATTGTTGTGATGATAATGATGTGCCGGAGACTGTTGGTGACAATATATTTGAGAGACCTACTGCTCCTTCTCCGACACCGCAGGTAACACCCTTGCTGCCGCCTTTTGCTTCCAATCAAAACAGCGACAACGATTTGGGTCCGAATGTTTACATGATTGATTCCTCTTGGACCACTGCTGAAATTCAATTCTTGTTTGATTCCGTCTTTAACAAACAAGTCAATAATGAAATGGGATCGGAGCGATATGGGATTTACTTTGCGCCCGGAACGTATGGGAGTGTTATAGAACCATTGCTAGTGCAAGTGGGATATTATACCGAAGTGGCGGGGCTTGGTGCCAATCCGAGAGATGTAGTAGTCTTTGGCAAGATTGAAGTCTACAATCGATGCTTCGAACCGGACGAATTCTTTGACGAGGGAGAGTTCAACCCTACTGATGGGTCGGGACATTGCATTGCCCTCAACAACTTTTGGCGATCCCTTTCCAATCTTCAAATTAACATCATCACTCCACCCCAACAAGACTTTTGTCGAGGACAAGCCAACTTTTGGGCCGTCTCACAAGCTTCGTCCATGCGCCGTGTTTCGATCGTGGGCGGCAAGCTCAGTCTCATGGATTTTTGTACCAATCCAGCCTTTGCTAGTGGCGGGTTCATGGCCGACACCCTTGTCCAAGGGGCAATTGAAAATGGATCCCAACAACAGTGGATTTCACGAAACATTGAGGTTCGAAACGGGTGGTCGGGGTCAGTTTGGAATCAAGTTTTTCTCGGGTCCACTGGTGTCTTGTCGGATGCTACCTTTCCGGATCCACCAGTCTCGACGGTACCGGACACTCCCATCAATCGAGAGAAACCATTTCTGGTTCGTCAGGCAGATGGGAAAATGGCAGTCTTTGTTCCGTCAGCAGTCGCCAATACTCGTGGCGTCAGTTGGAACTTGGGCGAAACACCTGGAAAGCTGCTGCCGCTCCAAGATTTTTTCATTGCAACTCCTTCTACTGTGCCGCAAGAATATCGTCAGGCATTGCAGCGGGGCAAGCATTTGCTATTTACTCCTGGTGTGTACGACATTTACGAAACGATTCGAGTGGAACGAGCTCACACCGTGGTGTTGGGATTGGGCCATGCAACGCTGACAGCACGAAATGGAGTACTTCCACTACAAACATCTGATTCGGAAGGAATCGTCTTGGCGGGGATCACTGTCGATGCTGGACCAGATGCTGTTTCGCCGATCCTCATTCAAATTGGAGATCGCAGTCAATCGCAACCCTCGCTTGCAACGAGCAATCCAGCACATCCCATAACTCTATCAGATGTTTACATTCGAGTCGGTGGACCATATGTGGGCAAGTCAAACATTGCTTTGGAGATCAATGCGAATCATGTCTTGATTGATCATACTTGGATTTGGAGAGCCGATCATGGTGAGTTTCTACAATGAAGTGTGACTGTCAACTGTGAAATGGAATGCTTATTGCCATACGTGCTGGTCGTTAACTTCCCTTGTTTCCATCCCTTTTTCTTTTTTTGTGTCGTATGGTCATTGCAGGAATTGAAAACTTTGACAAATCGGATGGATATGGCGGGGACAACGAACGCTGGCGGACGAATACTGGTATCAACGGGGCCATAGTGAACGGAAATAATGTGATTGCCATGGGGCTCTTCGTGGAACATTTCCAACAACACAATTTAATCTGGAATGGGGACAATGGAAAGGTGTACATGTTTCAGAGTGAATTGGCGTACGAACCCCCGTCGCAGAGCGAGTGGACCCAACCCTCGGGGATGTTGGGTTACGAAGCCTATAAAGTTGGTGACGCTGTCCAGAATCACTACCTATTGGGAGGTGGTGTATATTGCTACAATCGAAACAATCCAGATATCATTACGGAACAAGGATTTTCGGTACCCAAAGGACGTAGCGGTATTGTTTTGGAACATATCATGACTCGTAATCTGAGTGGTCCAGGAATCGTTCGGTCCATTGTCAATGGGATTGGTCGTCAAGTGGACGCTGGCAATCGTGGCCCATACTATCTTGATCGGTATGCTTCTATCGACCATCCTGGTCGACTAAACAGCAACGGGATCACCGCACCACTCCAATCATCAAAGGGGGAAGCCAATAAAGCACCAGTTCTGGCTGGAAATGAAGCAACAAGCAGCGGAGCAAGTACTCGCATACAAAAGGGGAATCCAGGGGGTATTTGGACCATTGCGCTTGCTTCGATTACTGCTGTACTCACACTGGGATGAAGTAGTGTTCGTTGTTGCTTGCCACTTTTTTCTTGTATGAGTTATTTTTATCCTGGGTCATAGTTATTTGGCCCGCAAAGTGTATTCGTATTTTGATAAAAGACCAACACATGATTTGAATCACATGACAATTGTATTATTAATATTTCCCCCCCTATTGTTAAAAGTAATAGGATAAAATAGATTACCTTGTACTAGTTCCCCGCTTCTGCTTCTTCTTGCAGTTGCTTCTTTCTCGCAGCAGCAGCTTCTCGCCTCTTCTGGGCGATGAAATCTTTCATCCCACTGGTTGGGGCAGCTTTCTTGATTCTACTAGTATTGCTCCCGGTACTCGACGAGGGTTTCACAGCCTTTGGTTTGGACGCTACTTTCGGTGGCTCCTTTTTCGTTTCGGGCGGTACTAGTTTCCAATCGTTAGCTTCCGCTTGTTCCAACACTTGAAACTTTTCCTTCATGTCGTCTACCTGAAAGCCAATCATATCCCAGAATCCTTGCAAATCGTCGTCGCGAATAGGTTTCTCACTAGTTTTGTTCTCCGCATCATCAATAAGGCTTTCGAATTGAACAAATCGCTGTCTTAAGAGCATACGACCTTGTCCTGTCGTGGCACGGACAAGCCCAATCAGTTCTTCATCTTCCACAGGTATGACGACGGCTGGCTTAGTCTTTTGGTCTGGTAATGACTGTTGTTCGGTGGCGGGTTTTGATGCGTCCATATTTCCTTCAACATCGGTAGCATTATTATTGTTAGTACCAGTCGCTTGCGTCTTGGATCTCGTTCTGGAACTGGGAGGACCGTCTTCGCCTGTTGGAACTTCTTTTCCTTCTTTATTGGTGGCAGCTTCATCGGCCGTAGACTCGGACTCAATGGTGAGCACTTTTTCCCATTTCTCGCACAATTCTGTCAAAAGCTTCTTTTCGTCATTGACAATGCCTCGAAACTTGGAAGGGCTCATGTTCGTCTGTTGTGAATGAGGTACAAGAATTGTTTTGTTGCGTTGCTATTGTCGCGTGACGATGATGCTCTGCGAATCGAATGCGTTTGGGCTTTGAATCTCGGGCTATAGACAGAGCAAGCACCCAGTGCGCGAGTGGAGCTACAAGTAAATCGCCGGCACACCTCACGCCTTTCCCTGACCCTCATCCGTGGTGTTGACGCGCTTTCTCTCACTGAAGAAGTGGGTAATTCACTGAAGTCCAAAACTACTTTACCCTGTTCTTCAGGATTACTTTAAAAGCAGAAGTTGGCAGCTGCTGAATCAAAGTTCCAAAACATGAAGACAGAACAAAAGAGCTGCAAGTACTAGATATTGCAAGCATGCTTGTTTTTCAACTCCCTCTCCGACTCTTTTCTACAAGCTGCAAGAATTGGCTAGTAGCCACCTTCTTGCAAGTTCTCTGCTGTGGGGAGGGCATCCACCAGAAGACACAGAGCAACAGGCTGTTGCAGTGGCCTCTTGATGGAAGGTCTAAACGTTCCCATCCACATGCATAGTAATTCCATGATCTCAACTAGTCGAATTTACTTGAGATACTCTCTCATGATGGGAAACGTTCTAGTACTTCATGGAAGAAGAAGACCTATGTACAAACAACAAACAACAACAAGACTTGTCACCCTGTATAAGGCTGATGCCGCTCCATATCATCATGATGAGTACAAATTGAAAAGTAGATGCTCAAAAATTGGAATGAAACAGACAGAACAATCACAGTTAATGTTGGGGACAAGACAGTGCTGTATCAAATCTATTGGTGTGAAGCACAAACAAAGCAATAAGCAACACTGATGGGGGAGTAGGAGGGCATGCGGAGTTTGATCATTTCACATTTGATGATCCTGCAGGTGATGGAGGCAATTCATTGGTTTCTTGCCTGGGAATCATGGTGCCATATAACTGTGGACCAGGAATCATTTAAAAGCAACATGAAGGTTTTCTTTGGCAAGGGGCAGTGCCAGTGGTTGGTCAAAGTGACGGTCAACATTGTAGGATAGGACTAGAACTCCACACTCTCAAGAAGCAAACAAGAAGCAAACACCTTGACTGGCTGGACCCTGATAGCTTTGTCTCGCCAAAGTTGATACACTGTTGTTGTATCAGCCAAGCTTGCTGCACATCAGGAGGCAGGAGAATTCCAGCATTATTCACTGCGGTGGAAATACTCTCGCTCCGATGATTCTTGGGTTTTTGCAGTACCTCGAGGATACATTTCCACTAGGTCTTGTAGCCAGTGTATTCTGTAAGAAAAGGACAAGCTGTAGGCAAATGCTTTAGAAAGATATCAGCAAGGTTGTAGACTTGTCGCTCTTTGTCTTTGTTTACAAATTTTCCTAACGCAAATGTAGTTGGAATATTGAACTATTAGCCTGCCCTAACCCTTCTTCTTCCTTCGACCCTTGCCAGCAGTACCATTGTTCCTACCTGTAGACAATCCTGCCATCATAGTACTTCACCGCGCCAAGCCCCCAACCTACAAGAGGCAAGGACAAGACACAACACAAAAAAACTTTCCTAGTTACACACTGTATGTCACTCCGCACAATGCAAATGAAAAACAGATGTGTAAAAAGCTAGACTGTGCACAAGTGGATGGAGGAACCTGTCTCTGAGGAGTTTGGAAATGTCGCTACAGACTAGTGGTGGAGAGAGAAGATTGTTGAGTTGAGCAACTATGCTGCGGGCAATGGGATAGCTTTCAGCAACTTATTGTGGTGATGATGTTTTTTGTGTCTTGTTTGTTGTTGCAAGTTTTTTCTTTACGCAAGGGATCACGCAAGCCGGCCTGATCATCGGATATTGTGACACGTGTCACCAATGACATTGGCTCTACGATCTGTGAATGATGACTGCTGGCGCAAGGTGTGCCGTCAATTTACTTGTAGCTCCACTCGGCTGGATTTTAAAAATCTTGGATCAGACATTGATCGTGCGGTATATAGTTATAGCATCCGTTGGATGACGCCGGCGGGTTGCAAGGAAGCACTTGCCGTGACTGTCTGAGATTTTACGTCGGATGGGCATAATAAAATATTATTATGTTAACGGACGGTCTTCAGGTAGCCGAACAGGAAGGCCTCTATCTCTGGAGAGGTCTCTTGAGTTTGCATCCAGGTCCGGAAGGCAAGATGACGATTGGACCATTCAGCAGCTGCGGTCGGTGCGGGGCAGCAAGGGACATGGAGGTGATCTTCTACTGGGCAAGAAGTGCACTGGGGACAAGAGCTCTTAGCCAAAGGATTCCAGATGGCTAAGAATTTTCCCACACCTGTCATACCCAAGATATGCTTGGGTGTCCAGCGTTGAAGGGGAGGGCCTTCATGCCTCTTGCAAGGGACAACCAATCGACCTCAGGGATGGACTGCTCAGAGAAGCGGTCCTTTGTGGACCAATACTTGTGAAGGGCCGGAAGGGAGACTAGCTCCATGATGTGAGCTTTGTCCAGGCGAGACGACCTGATGCCATCAGTGAAGAGAACCACAGGTTTGTTGAAGAAGCGTGGGTTGGAGGCAGCAGATCAACCCGTGGACTCCAGGAGACAACGGTAGGCCTGGGCTTTGGCGTCAACTTCCACATTTCTCTGCTCCCACCAGTCCAGTTGGGAGAAGGGTAGGTGCTTGTCCAGATGTCCCTTGATGTGGCGCAGAAGGACTTCAAGGGGAAGGGTGCAAAGCAGGGCCCGGATGGTAGAGGCAAGGTCAAACTGAGCGCCAGAAGAGGACAGGTGGGCTTTGGCAAAGGCATTATCCAAGGCAACAAGGCCGTTGCAGGGCATCTCAACGGAGGGATGACTGTTAGAAGTAAGCGATCCACAATCTACCTGTTCAATTGACCGCAATTTAGTTGTTGCCTTCTAAGTATATGAATTTACAGTATATAGAAGTATATAGATCTATTAGAGACCCTACTTTATCAACCAATCCACTTGTTGCATGTTTTATATTATACAAAGTGAGAGCAATCTGTCAACTTTTGACTTTAAGAGACGGTTTTCCACAAAAAAAGTCACATTTTGGGGACACGCACACCAAAAGTCACAATGACGATAACGTCCATAACAATGTAACAACATCTACATTTTTGAATTGAAAAGGTTGATCTAGCTTCTATGCAATGGCAACAACCTACTGAAACCATAATATTTCAAGAAAAACTAAATAGCAACAAAAAATTAAGCCGCTTTCTAAACTGTGACTTTTTGTTTCAAAATTTTCACTTCTAGTCATTCTCAGAGGCTGCAAGTTCCTGGATTCGGGCAAACTCTTCCTCTTCGAGCCTCTGCACGCAGGTTGTTTCCCCAAGACGCTGCAATACTTACAGTGAACATCTCGATGCGATCTGAACCTTCAGAAATCATGGCATCAATGCGAGATTTGTCCAAATTCAAGTCAATCAACTTTGCTCTCTTTACCGCCATTCCATTCAAGCTTGATACACAAATATCAAGCAGATAGAGCAGCATCAGGTCGATTGCACATCATTTGGTGCGCTCCTTTCAATGCACAAGCTTCGTATTGATCTGTTAAGGTACGATTTCGCTTTTGACGACGGTTCTCACTTGGATTGGATGGATCCTCCTTGGTCGCTTGCCAAAGATGTGGGTGCAAAATGTGGCAGACACCTTTGTGTGCAATATTGTGACTGGCCAAGTAAAACTGAGTTTTCCCATCCAACTCCTTGCACATTGGACATATATCTTCTCTCAAGTTTTCTTTCTTGGGAATTTCCACAAACAAGAGTTGGACTCGCATGGAGTATTCCTCCCCATGATGATGGTTTATGATGGTTTGAAAAGAAGTATTATCAAGAGGAACAATGACAATCTGATCATGTGTTTCTTGCAGCTGGCTAAGATTAGGGTGAACTACATCAATAAATATAAAAGATTAATGTTGCTGTGATTGTTTTGAGACTTGTAGACGTTTCGAACACGTTTTGAATGCCATCATGCCGTTAGTGGTTGGAGTTTTTGTGAAAATGTGACCCGCGGGCTGCTGGTTTCATAATAATAACAACTATTTAAATCCCATCATTTGTACGAAAATGAGGTAGCATATTCTACATACTTCAGGCTTGGTACATATTCTACGCAATCAAAATAACGGGTTCTCCCCCCCCAGAATCAATACAGCTACCCGCAAATCTCCCCTGAAACCGTCTGTCATTTTTGCAACTGATTTTCTCCAAAACGGTCTCTTAACTCTTTCTTCTCCAGCTCAGTGGAAATTCTCAGAATTCTCTCTTTGTCAGCCTGATATGCTGCAAGTTCAACTTGTTTATCCATTCACCTTCCACTGTAGTCGGTACTTTGATTAGTATCAAACTTTGGACCTTGCTTGGATCTTGCTTTCTTACATCATCAATAGGATGATTTCCATAGAAATATGATCCTTTTTCTCACTCGCCACGTGCAATATTTTTAGTTGTATCAGTCCACATCTTTTCTCTATCGTTCACATTTATTCTCTTTTTCTCGTTTCTCCAAATATGTATTTTGAAGATCCTAATATATCCAACACACTCCTGCTGTTTCATTAACATGGTTGATGATAACAGAACATCAAAGGAAATTGCTTTGCTCCTAAACTTGTTCTCCTTGGATCAATGGTCTGAGTTCCAAGAATTTTTGAACCTGTAGAGGTTTGCTCATGAAATCTCCCCACATCTTTTCAGTTGGACAATATTCAGTAGTCACATTTGCTTTCTTGACTTGATCAGTCATAAAGAAATATTGAATGTTCAAAGCTTGACTTTGCTTTCCAGCACTATCACGTCCATTCTTTTCCAATAGAATAGAACTCTTGTTATCCTGATATGGGATGTTCTCTTAGCAGGATAACCTTGTGCTTCCACAAATAATTTTGTCCACAATATCTGTGTTGCATCATCATCAACACCAATCAGTTTGGCTTCTGTCAAGCTTCCACTGTTCAACTTCTGTTTCTTTGAGATTATTTGTAGTCCTCCTTCACCCATAGTCAATAAACCTCCAGTGTGACTTCTGAAATCTGGATGAACTGCAAATGATGCATCAATATACCATTTGACATCAGGTGCATTCCCTTTGTTCCATTCAGATAATACATCAGCTTCACTAGCTTCTTCCAATCCGTATGATTTGGTTTCTGTACTCTTGTCAAAAGCACTGAAATAGTTGGCGCAATATCCAATCTTGCTATCTTACTCAGAAATAATCCTTTGGCAATGAATGTGTGAAATCTTTCACGTTTCTCATCATACAATTTTTCTCCTTTTCCCATTGATAATAAATCATTACTTGCTGGTGTGTTACACCATTCATTTTCCTTGAACTTCCCAGTCGTATCATCATGTTGACCAATAATCCAGTGATCTTTATTGTCACTCTCAATTTTACATCAATCGGTATTTGAGTTTGGATGAATGAATTTGGAATGTCCAAAGACATCATATCTTGTCCTTCATACGCATCAATCACACATGTGATCATAGTTGCTTCCAATGCTACAGTTGGACTTGACGTATCCTATCAAGATAGCCATTCTCAAGTTCCATCTCCTTTGTAGACACATCTTCCTTTTATTTCACCAGTGTTTTTCTCAGCCAATCACATCATAGCATCTTGGGCTCTTCTTTTTTCCAAATCAGTCATGTCGTCAACATGAATTGGTTCCGAACATTCTTGTTGTACCAATTGATCAAGCTCTTTCATCACAGCTCTGTCACCTTCTTCTTTGAATATTTTCAGTCCCTTATTCAGGTAGTATTGTTGGATAAACGATGCTCCTTCATTTTGGATTTTATCCTTGATTTGTTGCATGAATCGTGCGATCAGAGTTGCTTCATCTCTTCCATATTTGGCTTTCTTGTCACTTCCAACCTGTTGGAATAGTAGATGATATTTCGACTCTTTTTTTTAAATTATTTCATTCAAAGAACCTTTCAATTTCTTGACTTTTTCCTTTTTCTCATCGCACTCCTGTTCTTTAACGAGGTGTACTTCAGTTTGTTTCAATTCAGGTATTGTTGGTTATACCTTGGTTGACTGTGATTATTGTTTGGTTGGTCTCATTTTTATTCCATCCTGAACAGAAGATTTACCACTCCTGGTTTTCCTTCGACTGAATATTATATTGACAATTACCTTGGCCTTGCAGCAAACTGTTTTGTCCAGCATTTCTTCCATTGAAACCACATCCAGAACTCTGAAATCTACCACTAATCATGAGCAAGTTCCTATTCTTTCAAGTCGTAGGAATATATCGACCCCCAATTTGATTCAGTGACTTTTTATAATATTTTAGAAGGAAGCGATCCACTGCTGCCTGCAATCTACATGTTCAATTGACTGCAATTTAGCTGTCCAGGTATTGTTGCCTTCTAAGTATATGAATCTACAGTATATAGGAGTATATAGATCTATCAGAGACCCTACTTTATCAACCAATTCACTCGTTGCTTGTGTTATATCATAAAAACTGAGAACAATCTGTCAATTTTTGACTTTGACTCTTTCTTCTCCAGCTCAGTGGAAATTCTCAGAATTCTCTCTTTGTCAGCCTGATGTGCTGCAAGTTCAACTTGTTTATCCGTTCACCTTGTCTATCCATTCACCTTCCACTGTAGCCGGTACTTTGATTAGTATCCAACTTTGGATCCTACTTGGATCTTGCTTTCTTACATCATCAATAGGATTTCCATAGAAATATGATCCTTTTTCTGACTCGCCACGCGCAATATTTCTAGTTGTATCAGTCCACATCTTTTACTTTGAAAATCATAATATATCCAACAGTGACTGGCAAAGAGTTTCAGTTGGGCAATCTGAGCCATCCACTTGAGCACCATGAGGGAGGGCAGAAGGCCGATGAGTTTGCTACTGGTGGAGCTCTGATCATCAAAGCTGCCAGGGGTCTGGCAAGTGATCCAGATGATGTTGGTCCGGTCGGTGGTGAGAATCTGTGCGCAGGCTGTGCCCACTTTAGCTTTGTAAGAGCCGTCACTCATGACACAAAGAGTACCGGCAAGGAGAGGCTGGACCAGAGACAAACTTTGCTGCCATCAATAGTGATGGACTCAGGGACCCAGCCATGAGGGCCGGACAAGGCCATGTCACTGGATTGATGCTATAGCTCAATGACAGAAGAGGGAGGGGATGTTGCCTCCTGAGGTTGGTGGGTGTTGGGATATGAGTTTTTTTACGTTCCAAGAAAACTATTCAAGCACAAAGATTTGAAAGGCACAATCGGACTTTGATTGTGATGTCAGAATTCGATCCAGTAGGGAATAATACAAGATGTCCCAAAGTACTGAATCCAACACAGAATCCTCGTAGAAGTCAAATTGAGTTCCGTAAAGAATGGGTTTTCCAAGGGAAAATCGTTGAACTCACTTTTGTGATTGAATCATCAATTCAAGCCAAACGTTAATCAAATAGGAACAATTTCACTCAAAGTATACCTAACACAGGAGAACTATTGTTGTGAAAGTGGTGTACAGTCGATTCAAATTTAGATTGCAGAGAGTTTGATCTGAGCTCTAAAGGCACTCACGATAGAGCACATTTTGCTTTATTCTAACATTCAATCACAAAAGGCAACAAAACAAATTTACGTCAAGAACAGCACTGCCCAATCTACAAAGGAGTGAGTGATTCGTTGACGATGGGGCGTTCTTCATCTGGTGGTGGAAGAGGACTTGTGACTCCTCAGAAAGTCAAGAGCAATCCAAGTCTAACAGTTGTGAAACATCTATTTTCAACGAAAGGTGAAAAAGATGGAAAGGCAAGATCGTTGTACGAAGATGCCAAAGAAAGAGTGATCGACTACATCCAAGCTTTGGGAATGAAGTGCTCAGAAGACATGGTGAAATCGATTTGCAATGGGAAGTCGATTGACTTCAATGCGATTGCTCCAAGATTGAACGCTCCAACTCAAACTGAAGCTGTTGCAAGAGAAACAGAGATGGCCCAAAACAAGATTCTCTATTCTGCAAAGCTTGACAAGACCATAAGAAGATCAGCCTACTTTGAGACAAACAAGAGAACCGTCAAATCAAATGTCATGCTGAAGTTTGTGACAAAGGCAATGGATATCAAGCTTCAAGGTGAAGCCAATTTCACGACTACTCTTGAAGATCCAATCAAACTCTTGAAACATATTGAACAATTCATGAAGAAGAGTGCTGATGCTGAGTATGACTTCTTGGATTTCTGGGAAGCCAACCAAAAGTGCTTTGCGATGAAGCAAGGAACAAACAAAAACTTGATGCATTTCAAGGAACAATTCTTGAGACATGCTGAAGTCCTGCAAGATCTACATGGCGTTGCCTGGTTCTGAAATTTTGCGGTCAAGACAAAATCGTATGCTGCTATTGCTAGCACCGATACTGCTGATCAAGACAAGTTCAAAGATGCCGTTCTTGCAACAGGATTTCTGTGCAACTGCGATCAAACAAGAACAGCTCCTCTAATGCTGGATCTTCAGACGAACTATTGCAGGGAAGTGGAATACTATCCAAAGACGGTCAGCAAAGCACAAGATATGTTGAAGATTCACATGGATGTGATTAAAAATCCGGGAGCGAACCTGTACCAAGAAAAATACCAACCTAATGAAGGTAAAGGTACAGGGAAAATAAACCAAAGGATGGAAAGAAGGAGGCAGCATGTTATGTATGTGGCAACGAAGACCATATGTCTCCAAAATGCCCAGACAGACTGCTACCAAAGATTCAATGGAAGCATCCTGATGAATATGTTGACTATGGGAAGAAGCTCAATCTGAATCAGATTGGAGCAACTCTCCCAGCTACTGTTCCAGCTATAGTTCCTGGAGCTTCTGCATCCACAAGTGGAGCATCGAGCGTTGCGGGAAGCGTTAACACACCTTTGCGGCTTGCTGGTACTACAGGTAATCAGATGATGCAAGTTCCTTTGGGAATGCAGCTCATGCAGATTCCAACTCAAGGTGGCGGCACTTTGACTGTCCCTTACTCAATGAATGCTAATGGTGAAATTGCGTTCAGTGGAATGCAACTTGGCCATCAAGGCTTCAGTGTTGCTCAAGTGCGCCAAGGATTTGATGCAACTCAAGCTCAAACTCCGCAGGTCGTGAAGACCGGCTATTACGATACGTCAAATGTCTTCCACAATGCTATCAAGGGAAAGGATGAGAATGGCAATGATGTCTATCTTATTCCATGTCCTGCTGGTACGACAAATGTCGAACTTCAAGCCGGCTGGTACTATGCTGGTGAAGATGAAGATTTGCCTGATCTTCCCACTGAGGCAGATCTAGGTCTGCAGTTTATTCAAAGCTGCAGAAGAGAAAGAGACCCATTTGGATTGTACAATCATGTCATCATGGACAGTGGTTGTACCAACACCACCATTTGTAATGGTGAACTCATGCATGGACTCCGTCATGCTGAGAAGGAGCTCGATTTGCACACCAACGTGGGCAGCAGAGTTCTCGACGAAGAAGGTTTTCCGCCTCCAGTTTATCACAATGAAGATGGAATTGCCAATGTACTTGCTATGCGCGAGATGATTGCTGCGGGATACCGCATTACTATGGATACTGATGCTGACAATGCCTTTATTGTGCATTGTGATGGAGACAGAAAGATGCAATTTGTGAATCGTAAGGGTGTGTATGTGTTGGAGCAACTTGGAGCAAATGTCGAACCAGCTGCCAAAGAGACAAGTGCAATGTACCGTCGCCAGTTAAGCAACTTAAATAATCAACCAAATTTCGAACTTTCTTCAAACAAACAGAATGGATATGCTGGACTCAGGATGACCCCCAAGATGGCAACTGTTTGAAAGAACAAGTAAGGATTCACTCCAAGACAAGTCAAGGCTGCGATGGAAGCAAGAAGTGCGATGCACATACTCAATGCTCCAAGCACCAAAAGTCTGAAGTATGCGATCCAATCTGGTCTCATCAAGAACTGTCCTATCACTGGAGAAGCGATCAATCATGCCAAAGCAATCTTTGGACCTGAGGCATCTACATTAAAAGGCAAGTCAACAAGACCAACTCCAAAGAAGACACACGATGACTTCTTCAGTCCACAAGAGGAATTGTATCAACATAATCGATCTATTACCGTCTGTATTGATCACATGGAGATCGAGAATGCTAAGTTTCTCACCTGCATTGATAGCACTGTGCGTTATCGCTCATGTATTCACATGCAGAACCTGAAGACTGACCCTGTATTTGACGCATTGGATAAGATATTCCGCCGCTACAACAAGGCAGGCGTTCAAGTCAAGACAATCAAGTGTGATTGGGCATTCATTCCTCTAACGGATGATATGCTAGAGGGTATGGGTGTTACTATTGACCCGGCTGCAGCTGGGGACCACAAGCCTACCGCTGAGCGAAACAATAGGACGCTGAAAGAAAGAGTCAGAGTAGCTCTTGCACGTTTACCCTACAGAGTGGTCCCAAAGGTGATCACTGAATGTCTTGGACGTCAAGCCGCCGAGCTATTGAATGTCTTTCCCTAGAAAGACAGTATCTCATTACATTTCAGTCTGCAGCAACTCATTGATAATGTCAATATCAACTACATGAGTGACATGGTTGCTGAACTTGGACAATATGTTCATGCAATTGGGACGGATTCCAACAATTTGATGGAACCGCAAAGTATCGAAGCGATTTACATTGAACCTACAAAGGGACAATGTACTGGGCACCGAGTGCTCAACCTCAATACTAAGAAGATGATTTCCCAACCCAAGGTTGTCGTATTACCTGTTACCGACCAAGTAATCCAGTGTGTTGAAGCTTGGGCTGCTGCCGCCAAAGGTGTTACTTCCACAAAGTTTTTCGATAAGAAGAGAGATTTGGAGACATTTCAAGATGGCAATCAAATCGCAGGAGTGGATGACACCAAACAAGTTTACTTGGAAGAAGCCTTTGATCAGGACTATGAACCTGAAGATGAAGATGAACATGATTTCAATCTACATGGACAATTTGATGATATCAATGAATGTAAAATATGTCGTGTAGCGATAGACTTACTAGGAGGATGATAAAAGTAAAGGAAAGTTGATAGACGTTCGTAAAAGGAAATCTAGAAAGTTGTGATGATGTGTGTGGTCCATCACCAATTCTGTACGTTACTGCGTACAGACTATGCGTGCGTATCTAATAGCACGGTGACCTTTATTTGGTCCCCTCAAGCTAAGGATCAATGTGATCCATAGGTTGCTCAATAAACCCAAGAACCAAAAAGGTTTTCTCTCCTCATCTGTGTTAATCGCTTTGTAAATGCATCTGCAATATTGATTGCACCATCAATCCATGAAACTGCAATCACCCAAGCTGCCACATTCCAACGTGCATAATGATAAGCAATTGAATTGTCCTTTTTGTTCAACGTAGTTTCTACCAGTGACAAGTTTTTAACAACCGCTTCATTGTCCACTAACGCCTGTGTTGGTTCCTGTGTTGGTTCCTGTGTTGGTTCCTCATCCAGTGGGATCCCAAACATACGCAACTTGTAGCGTAATTGCGTAATTACTTCAATACATGATTTCAGAGCAATGAATTCAGCCCCAAAAGTGCTGGCCTCCACTGTATTCTGCCTCCGGCTGTGCCAAACAATAGGCGCCCTATTCAAGAAGATGGCATAGCCGGTATGCGATCTACGAGTCTTCTTGTTTGCTGCATGCAAGGCATTGGTTTTGGCATGTTCGATGGCAATTGTTCCTCAGCATCTCTGTATAGAGTACGGAACTCCTTGTACGATGACTTGACTCCGGAAAAATCTGCGTTTGGGATTCTCCAATCAAAGTATAGAGTCATCTTTGGGTGTTGATCCAAGTAGGCAAAAATCCGCAACAATTGTTCCATGTGTCCTTCCCCTGGCCCTGCCTGGTATTGACTCAAAAGAGAAACTTCCAGTAGAATATCAACGCGTCCGATCTCCGTGGCCCACCTTAAGACCCCAATCAATTCTTGAAAGTATGTGTGGTCATGTGCGTTTAACTCACTTGAAACATCTAGCTCTGGTGTATAATCGCTATTCATTGGAGTGACGGCTTTCTTTGGTAAGTTCCACCTCTGATTGTCTTTCAGGGTTGCTTTGACGTTCTTCACAGCAGCTGTAACATAGTCATAACTGGACATAGTCCACATGTGCTGACCGTCTAAAACCTTTCTTTTGACACCCGCTCCAAGGTAGCTTTCAGGCTGTTCAATCTTGTCCTTCTTGAACTTGAATTTGTAGCTTATCTGTTCCATAACATCTTTAGCGTTTTCAGACATGCACAAGATGTCATCAACATAACACAAAATATAAGATGTCATCAACATAACACAAAATATACAAGATTGCACTGACTTAATCAGCCCGGATATTGATTTGCGCGAGAAGGCAGGAATACTCAGAACCCTCAGAAGAGGTTTGACTAGCCACGCAATTAACATGCAAGTCCCGGAGAATCGTTAAAATGGGTAGTGAAGGTCTAGGGAGTTTCTCCCAGAGATGAAAGTCAATTATACAGCTACTCTGATCTATGTTGGATTCTGATAATCAACGCCAGAGTCATCGAGACTCTGCCGGGTATGCTCTTCCCCCAAGTATTTGCTATGTATCACAAGCTAGCGTAAATCGGCAATTAAATGATCATTTATTATTTGTACACCAATCAGTGTACTCAACAATGTTGAACTCGAGAAGAAATGAAAGATTGGACTCAAGAAGCCACACGTGCGATTGTGCGACATCCAGCTAGTTTTTTCTTCAAAATCGTTTGTTGTCGTCATCATCTGAATACCTCAATTATTCAGGCTATTGATCATCAGCATCGTCGACTAAGACTATATAATATTCTACGTATCAAATAGAATTTGCTTTGCATCGTCTTGAAAACTGGCCCATTCTTCTTTCTTTGCATCCATTTTCATACATAATATTTTATTATTATTATTTTTCTTGTTTCCCCATCGCCGATCCAATACTACTCAGGTCCGAATCATCGCCACAGTCAGTCGCCACTGCTTCCACCTCCTCGGGTACCGGAGGAATATACCAACAGTCTTGGAATCCAGACCAATCCGAGGTCGTTTCCGAATCATGGTCGCGACAGCCTGGCAATAGCTTCTTTCCAAGGAAACTGGAATACATCACAGCACTCTTTAAGCAAAGCAACCATGGATCACACGTTGTTGCGACAACTTTTCCCTTGGGTTGTTGATTTGACAATTCAATTTTCATAACTTTTGGAAAAGTGTCTTCTTCGTTCGTGCCTTCATACTTTGTTTTGAGAGTTGCAACTTGGACCATGGAATTCTTGATATTTTCCCTTGCCTCATCAAGATAAGTTTTCTCTGTTCCAATTGTTTCGAGAGAGTTGAAGTCGTCCTGGCCATTATTTTGCAGATTTTTGCGATGCTTGGCTACTGCCAATGTAAAGCTCTCAAGTGTTTTCAACGCAAGCTTCATCTCCGTTTTGGTAACAAGTTCATATTCGTTCAGCCACAACATGGCTTGGTAAACACTTGGAGTAGCACATAGTATCGCAACTGAAAAGGAAGTTTGATCGTTGAAGTTGAGCACATCTTCCAGAGTCATGATTGGTAAGAAGAGAACTCGATTTGGATTTTTATCCATGACGCTCTGGCCCAGGACCCGTATCATGTTCATTTTGCAATGCTTGATACCAGTTTTTGCTTTCCGCTTTGATGTTTCCTTATCGAGCACTCCGTGAATGAGAATTTGCAGCTTGCGCTTCCGTGTCTTAGCATCACCTTTCAACTCTACTCCGACCAGTGCCTCGAGCAATTCGCCATAATACGATGCGCAGCGGCTGCTGTGCGGTAAAAGGTGAGCCTTTTCGGCAGTTTGACGCTCGCAACCATCAAGAGCTAAATTCTGTAAGGAATGGATTCGTCGTTTCTTGGCTGACGAATCCCTGTCCTCATCGTAACCAGAGCAACGGGTACTCCCATCGGCCACTTGGTCAGTGTCATTATTCGCATTCATTGCTGCGGCGATTGCTTCTTTGTAGAATACATCACATTGATGCAGCCGCGTTACAGCTTGTATCGCACCTTCTGGAATTTGCTTTAGTTTTTCATCTATGATATCGTGGATGGTTCCATATAAAGTTCCCATTGCTCTCTCTTCTGCTGCTTTTTTTCCAGCTTCTGCTGCAATTTTTTCAGCTTCTGCTTTACCTGCTCTCTCTTCTGCTGCTTTTTTTCCAGCTTCTGCTTCACGCAAAAGCCTATACGAAGCTTTCGAAGGTCTTCCTGATCCTCAGGCATGATATAAATACTGTAGTGTTTTATTATATATGCGTCGGTGCTTGATCGGCAAGACGGGAGACGTATGGGCGTTTCTAGCTCTTCCTTAGTCTCAATTTCCGTCGTTGGCGGACGGAGCGAAGAGTGTCACGGAAGATTTGGAGAAGACATTGTTCGCAATGGGAGCTTGTGGGATGATGGAGACGATAGAAGGAGCTTAGCTGCTCGGTCAAGACCGTCAGCTTTTTTTGCTTTTGCTTTGTCTACATCCCACCGCTTTCATCACAAATCCTCCGTTGGCATAACTTAAGGGGCTGGGATTTCGCTCCGGACTCAGTTAAAATATATTCGAAGCTTCGAAAGCAAAGGAGCTCTTGGAAACAGACTTGCTGCCTTCACCCGGGCCAAGAATGAAAGGAAACATTGACGTTGTTGTTCTTGCCGGCCACATTCCAAACATCTCAACTGCGAAACACAGTATACAGTATTTTGATTGGTATTGAACTTAAAAAGGATAAAAACCAAGAACATGACAAAATACAAAGGCAGGCTGTGCTGCAGCATTGTGCTGCGTCCAGATTGAACCACAAGACTGGAGTTCTAACCCTTATGACAGATCAAAATGATCGCTGACACTTTTATTGGTTTAAGCAAGAATCCAGGGATCTCATGAAACTCGAGGCATCACGTTAGGAAGCAGTACTAGTATACCTTATCAAGCATTTTCTGGATGATCCAAGTGAAAATGATTCTTTCCCGGAATCCTTCCTGACACGAGCACCATGGGATAGTATTTTTGGCAGAGTTGAGAGCATCCAAGAAGAAAAGCGAATGGCCTTTGCTCGTTCTAATCTTGATTTTATGGATGAAGATGAGCGGCGAGATGAAATCTTCCGGATGATGCTGCAGAATCCCAATAATCGTTACCTGTTTCCCAAAATGGAAGTTGGTGATCGTTCTGGGGATGGGCCACCAAAAGACATTACCCTTGGTTGAGAATGCGGGCACATTGTTTTATATGAAAAGTCACTTTTTGGAATCTCTTGGAACTGGGTAGTTTGTGAGAAACAGGTGTGGCGTTGAAAAGGACACAACTTGAAGCCCTAAAACAAACACAAACGGAATCGGGCATAAAAACTCTCATCAATGCTACTAAAATAAAACTAAATTTACAAAGTCTGCATCGCATCCCGCCTTAGTTTGCCTTCTGCGCCCTGCCATGTCAAATATTGCAAAGGTGGACACTGCTGCCAAAACTTATCTTTTCTTTATAGTGGGAATTGTCATATCCAGTACCTATGCTGTCCTCATGATCACCCTATTTCATCCAATTAGCATGCAGCAACACCCAAAATTCCATCATGTGATTCACCAAGAACTAAAGTTTCCAAACTGAGTATTTGTTTTGACTTTGTTCTCTTTCATCTTACTAGCAGATGGTGCTGATGGAATAATGACATCAATGTCTGCTGATACGTCTGTTGATTGAATCATTGTTTGGGACAAGTATTTCCCAATCGTTGCAGTGTTATTTCTGCTCTCAATACTTCCGCCACGTCTATCCAAAGGCAAAGCAGTCTTGCCCAATGACCTTGCTTGCTTTTGGCGCTCTGCTTCCATTCTTCCTTCTCTTAATCCTTGCAAGCGTGAAAACTCCTTGTCCTCCGCCTCCTTGGCAGGGTCTACCAGAACCTCTGTTGTTACAATCTTGATTGGATCAACAGGTCTGTCCTTCTTGTCCGTTGCAGCCTTCTCCATTTCTTTCAAGACTTTTTTGCCGTCTACAACTTGGCCAAAGACAGAATGCTTTCGGTCCAAATGCGGTGTTGCTTTGAAAGTAATCTTTTGGAAAATGAAGGAGCGTTTTGGATGAATGAATAACAAGAATCGATTGAGCATCATCAAATTTTTGAATCCTTTCTTTTCATCACATCATTGCACTTACAAAAAACTGGCGCTTATTGGTATTGGGACCACCGTTAGCACTACTTAAGACTCCCCTTTGATCATGTTTCAAACGGTCGTCAAATTCATCAGCAAAAGTCCCACCCCAAAGACTCATGTCGTCCTTATTTCCTTCCCCAGAGAGTCTTTGTCCTCCCTGGATCATGAAAGAAGAAATAGACCGGTGGAAAGCAGTCCCGTCGTATTTTTTGGCTTGGCATAAACCCAAAAAGTTGGTACACGTCCTATATGCGTTGGAGTCAAAGCAGCACCCCCCAAGCAACATTGTGAGCCTTATGCAAACAAGTATGCAAACAAATGATACGACACATACATAGAATCCAAGTACAGGATTCACTAACCTTGGGGCAATATCACAATGCAATTCCAATAATAGATCCCCCATGCTCGTAATCATGCGCACGTATCCCTTTTCCTTCTGCGCTCGCATCACTTGAAACTGAGCCTGCAAGACCTCTTCTTGCGTTGCTTCCCGTGTAGTATTTTCATTTCGAACATCCATAGCGGTACTTGTAAAGGATCCAGAAGCCTTCCCAGACGTGTATTGCACATTGGTGACATCGTCGGAGTAGATTTTGAGTTTTTTCAATGGCTGATCGCTGCCACAATTATGTTCCGTGTCGTTGGACGTCGATCCAGGAGTCGGTCGCTTCTTTTTATCTTGTTTGAGCTTTTCCATGATGCGGGTTGCTGTGACAGAGTGATGTACGTTCAATTGTTGCTTTTTTTGATCCAGCGATCGAGAGTTCTGTATGTGCCAAAATCCTCGAATATCACGCTGCTTCTGAAAGTCCTCGTTTTGTGGATCATTGAGAATTAGGACATCCCTTTTTGGAGAGAACTTCTTCCCCGTCGTCAAGTCAAACCAATTTTTTGCCTTGACATTTAGTTCCTTGTAGGCTTCAAAGGAATATACATAGGCCTCGACGTTATTGTTCTTGCTGCTGGTTCGGTCAACGATTGCGACAATTTTAGTATGATCGGCAAAGGGTTTCGTCAAAACTGGACACTGCCATCGATTCTCGTCGTCCTTATCCATACGAAGGGAAACGACATCCCGAGTTGTCAGCGGTTCTCCAGTGACAGGATCCTTCTTGTGTTTCATCACGAATTCCATCAGAGCGACACTATCAAATAAGATTCCTTGGGCATTGCAGACTGGTTGAGTGTATGGGACGAGTGTTAGCGCGCAACACTGAAATGGGAGTATACGCTGAACAACACCGCCAGTCAATCCAGATCCAGATCGCAACTGAGCATTTTGCCTATGTTCTCGCCCAGATTGATATTGCTTTTCCTTCTGTCGCTTTACCATTGCGTCGTATAATAAACTGAATGAGAAAGCGAGGTTTGATTTGAAAACTAATTACATATTGCTCTTCTCAATATTAGTATTAGTACAATAGATTAAATTCCTTATTATTGTTGCATCGTTTAAAATACTGCGTACAATTTCAAATTTACTGTTTTATAAAATCGCAGGACGACCGCACATTCAATTTGCGGATCATCTCTGGCCGTACCATCCTGTAGAGTTAGGTACAGTACTAGACGGATCATTCACTTCACCCTATCCACGAGTTTCCAAAATCACCAAAATGACAATCAATCATCATATTTTGCTGGAGCACTTGTTACCCATACAAAGCATGTCATACAATGAGGTCTTTTCCCAGTCGAAAATCAAATAGATGTGAGTATCCCAATTGTTTTAAAAGTTACAATCGACAAAGGCTCTCGCATTGAGATATCGTCTGATTCCTTTTTTTGACAATCGTTTGACTTCCAGTAAATTCAGTTCCATGGCCGTGGCTCAAGATCCACGTGAAATCATTGACTACAATCAGCCAGCAAACCCTACATCAATATCAGGTGGTCCTAACGATCGATTTGGTTCTACATTCGGGCAAGAACTGATGGTTTGTCGAATACTTTTTTGCAACAGAGCAGAGATTTGGGAAAATAATCGGAAATTGAAGTCACAAGGCCATCAATCAAGAACGACATCAAATCAAACAACAACCAGCCAAGGACTTCACTAGATATATTTGGTGGCGCTAACGATCGATTTGGTTCTACATTCGGGCAAGAACTGATGGTTTGTCAAATACTTCTATACAACAGAACGTAAA
This sequence comes from Cylindrotheca closterium, assembly GCA_933822405.4. Classification (NCBI taxonomy): domain Eukaryota; phylum Bacillariophyta; class Bacillariophyceae; order Bacillariales; family Bacillariaceae; genus Cylindrotheca; species Cylindrotheca closterium. The sequence continues at coordinate 3,096 of CAKOGP040002358.1, read as the reverse complement.
TTGGGAAAAATGATCGGAAATTCCAGTCATGTGGCCATCAATCAAGAACTACGTCAAATCGAAGACAACAATAAGCCAAGGATTTCAACTACTATATATGGTGCTGCTAGCGATCGTTTTCGTTCTGCATCTGGGCAAGAATTGATGGTTTTACAAATACTTCTATACAACAGAACGGAGATTGGGAAAAATGATCAGAAATTCCAGTCACATGGGCATCTTTCAAGAACAACGTCAAATCAAAGACAACAATCAACCAAGGATCTCAACTACTATATTAGGGGCTGCTAGCGATCGTTTTCGCTCTACATTTGGGCAAGAATTGATGGTTTTACGAATACTTTTATACAACAGAACGGAGATTGGGGAAAGTAATCGAAAATTCCAGTCACTAGGCCATCAATCAAGTACCACCTCACATCAAACACAACAACCAGCCAAAAGCCAGCCTCACATTTTAATTTGGATATCAAGCGGTGCTAGCGATAGATTTTTTTCTACTTTTTAAACCACAGGTTGGTGATGAAAAAAAAAATCGAGCCTCTGACAGAAGTAGAAAAAGAGAAGATCCATACGTCTACTTTAAGTGACATAATCGTTTTTATTTACTTTCTTTCTTTCTTCTACAATACCTCAAATCGTCATCAGAATGGAAGAAATAGGGCCTTTCGCAAGTGCTGCTTCAATGTCTTCCCAGTTTGTATTTCCTCACCTTGATTTTTGGATCATCTGACGGATCATTTGATGGATCATCTGAC
>CAKOGP040002347.1:111263-148472 GCA_933822405.4 Cylindrotheca closterium | reverse complement strand
TTTCAAATTCTGTTGTCGCGTTTCGGAATCTGTTGTCGTGTTTCGAACTGGTTTGTCGTGTTTCGATTCGACCCAAAAGTAGAACTTGGGGCCCCTAAATTTGACTGCAAAACATAATGGGGGAAGAAAAGTGCTTCCCCCCGATTAAATTGGACGACAGACAGACGAGTTGCTGAGGGTCCAGGACCCCCCGCCCCGAACGGTATTTACGTTCCTGATCAGCTCCTGTGCGGAACCCGCGCGTAGTAGCTACTGCAATAAAAGAGACGGAAAAAGAATGATGCACTGAATGATGCTACAGTATCTGCTATACCGGTACAGATACACGTGTAGGTAGGTAGCTCTCGGGCAATTGATTCATTCATTCATTTAACCATGTACCGGTACTTTTTTAAACATGTAACTATAAAAATTTAGGTGTTGCAAAGAAGAATCATGAAATTGCAACAGGGGTGACCTCCTCCTCACTTCCAGCACCCTTCCCTCGTTTCGTTCTCTTGAAAAGACCTCGACCAAACAGTCGTCCGAGTGATTTGATCGTCGTTGTTGTCTTGGAAGACTCTTTCTTGACACTTATTTTCTTGGAGCGAGTGATCACTGGGCTCTTAGTATCGCCTGAGTCTGTCAAATCATCCGAATAGTCAGTCATGCTGCGCATAGTGACAGACAATGGTTCCGAATCATCGAAAAACTCGGCACTCTTCATCAAGGAATCGTCGCCATCATCGCCACCGTCATCATCATCATTAAGCTTCAGAAAACGCTCGACTGTGTCGCCCAACATTGAAGATCCTTGTGATGATGAGTTGGTGTGATCTTCTTTTTCTTCAGATGGAGTCTGTGTCTCCTTCTCGGAAAATTCTTCAGACTTTGAAATATCAATCGCTTCTTCGAGTTGTTCGAGGACTCTCTCTTTGGAGTCAGATTTCCGTTTTGTGTTTTTAGCTTCATCACGTTTTCCAGTTGTCTTGTTCTTGTGCTTCCAACTTGGGCTCGATGGAACAACTTTTCGAAAACCTGCATTGTTCGGCGATGCCTTGCATTTCTTTCTAACTCTGGTGGACGGAGGTGACCCATGCTTGACCTTCACAGTCATATCGCTGCTGCTTGCAGGAGAGCTTGAAAGATCCTCCTCAGCAGAGGCATATACCTCCTGCACCGATTCCATGTGCTCCTGTTCCGCAAGTATGTCCTTGGAATGGTCCGACAAACAAGTCAGTTGACGTCTACTGACTTGACGTAACGGCATGGATATTTGGTGATCGTTTACGTTGCCAGGTGCCATGTTCTTTTCGAAATCATCTTTTCGAAGAAAGTCTTCCAACTTGCTAACAGGTTTGGACTCCATGCTGGATCTTCGTCTCGTCGTCCTGCCAGGATGCGCTGGTGGGCGATCTGCCGTGGATGTCCTAGACGTTTTTCGACCCGGGGAATCATTTCGCATTGCTGTCATCACATAAATGCTGCTTCGTTTCCGAGCACTTCGGCTAAGACTCCGGGATGATGATGTTTGCTGCGTATCATCGTCAGAGTCACCATCATGATCATGATCATTATCGTGACTTTCAGAGGATCGGCCTCTGCTAGAACGACTACGGCTGCTGCCAGAATTTCGACGATGAGGACGATTCGCCGTAGTTTTGAACTCACTGGAATCTACAACCAATGTTCCAAGGCTTCTCCTCTTCTTCATAACCTTGTGCTGTCCCAATGGCAAATTGGAGGATCTCGTTCCACCCGATAGTTCTAGTTCTCCTTCTTCTCCATATCCATCATCATCCTCAGCATATCCATTGCTAGGTGATCCATCATCTTCGTTAAACTCTTCCAATTGGTCTACACATTCAGTGCCAGCAGGAGACCTCTGATTTTCCTTTTCATCATCTAAAGATACGATTGTTCTTGTTGTGGTGGCGAGACTTGCGACTGCTTCGTTCTTCTTTTGAATCGCCGCCATCGCTCTATAATTGTACGTAACTGAGGATGGGCTTTGGATACACAATAGGTGGGTGTACCGTATGGATTCTATACCTTTGCTGCACAGTCAACCGTTTCGCACGATGGGATCTCTCAAGACTGCACCGCCGTCGCGCTGAATGAATGAATCAATCGAGTGGGCTTAAATTGGCGTCTTGGTTCGTTTTCCGAGCGGACGAGCTTCCACGCGACTACATCAGATTTTTCCAGACTAGTACATAGTGCATCTGCTTTTCTATATATCGGATTTCTTAGACCAGAAGCGCTCAAAAAGTTAGTTTATTATCGGCAAGAAGTTTTTATGTTCCCAAAAACCGAATCAACCAAGGATAGAATCAACCGCGTCGAAATCCAAAGAGTGCATGAAGCTTTGCATTGTCCGGGTAAAATTGGGAGAAACTGATCGTCCAATTTGCGAATGCATGAATCAAAGGTTGGAAATTAAAAGGGGTCCCCTATTTGTTTTATTTTGAATTGACAAGTGACGTCATAGGTAGTGAATATTTATGAACACTGCATCATTATCATCATCATTGTGAGCCTCTGATCTGAATACTTGTACCGGTACCTATAGCAACCAATATCCATATGTTTGCTGTCTTTGCGATTGTCGTCTTTATTGCACTAGAGACGAATGCCTTTTCAACAAACCAAGGGCGTCAGATGAGTCTTAGGACAGGAGTCTGGTGTAGTTCAACAACTGTGGTGTTTCAGGCTGCCTTGAACGATCCCATATGTGACTATCAACAAGTGACGATACCAACATCCCAAAGCGGTCCTCCTCGTCAAAAGATTAGCGTGGAAGATTTGACGCCTACCATTCGAGCGATGCTCAAAGAGAGCAATATGCAACAAGGTGTGATAAATGTGGTCAGTCAGCACACCACCACTGCCATTACCATCAACGAACGAGAAAAACGGCTGGCAGAAGATATGGAAAAGTTCTTTTTGGAGATTGCACCACCCGATGAGCGGTCATCGTCAGCTGCCAAGCAAAGTGGCATTAGATATTTTCACAACGATATTGATCAGCGCCCCGATTCCGAGGAAGAGGCACAACGGTGCCGAGAGAATGGCTGGGATATTGACGATCCAGAACGACTTGAAGCGTGGCGGGATCAAGAGCCAATCAATGCGCATTCGCATTTGCTGAGTATGTTTTTGGGGAGCTCGGAAAGTATACCAGTCGTGAATGGGAAAATGGTAATTGGACAATGGCAGAGCATTCTACTGGTGGATTTGGATGGGCCACGAGATCGGACGGTTGGGATTCAATTTCTTGGCTACAAATGAGATATTAATACACGTTTCATAGAATTCAAATAAGAGCCATGCCAACGATAGCACAATTTTTATACAGCCTCGACTTTTGGTTTGGAGGTGTTGTACAATGCTTTCACTTTCACAATTACTCGTTTTGCAGCGGTAGCATGCCGGTCACCTGAAGCAAAGGTTGCACCTGCGATCAAGGCAATCGCATGATGTCGCTGATAGTTCATGTAGTTCTCTTCAATCCAATTGTAAGCATCCAGCGGAGGAAAGTAAAACACTTTGATGAAGGTATCCACATAGCGCATTCCACGCTTCACAGTAAAATTTGGTGGGGCGATGGCATTTCCGTGTATTTCCAAGCGTTCAAACACAGCGTCTGGTAGCAGACCCATGGTGAGTGTCGTCACATCCATGCTCATCAAAGCCCGGCCTTCTGTAGAGCAATATGGAACCCTAGCAAAACCATCAATCATGGAAGTATAACAAACGCTCATAATATCATGCCACGTCCTTTCCAAAACAAACTTGGGCAGAAATTTGGAATTGGAGATGGACCACCACAGCAAGGAGCAAATATCGCAAACAGAATCCACATATTTGTTGCAGCTCTCATGCAATTTTGGTTCTTCCCAAATGGCATGGAGATTCAGGATCTGTGGCAAAAGATCAAAGTGGAACAAGACCATAGAATTTGGGCGATCATTAGCAATCATGGGGGACAGCGACAGTTTCGAAAAACGACAAACATGATTGATTCAGACTGCTTACCTCTTGGACAATTGCCTTTCCACCTACTGCGCGAATACAAGATGTTCGACTGGCAATATCCAGCAAAATGGGAGCAGCATGCAATGCTGAATTCACATAATCATCCAAGGCATCAAGAACCGTTTCTGACTTGGAATGCCGGTGTATTTCGTTTCTCGCAAGATGGGCTGCAGCGACAACAAAGACACAGCTCCAAGCAATTGACTGTCGCTTTTCAAGAACACGAGCACGGCGACATACAAGTGACATTCTCTCTTCTCCCGGTTCTCGGATCGGATCACGAATCCAACTATCGACTAGATCCAGCTTTACGACTCCCTGCAATTTGTCTTGGGCATTGAGAATCAACTTTTGAACACTCGAAAGATCATCCAGTTCACAAGGCAAGGGTGCGCATAACTCGGCATCTCGTGTTGAGGTCATGCTTTGTATTGGTTCTTGCGTGCTTGGCAAATTTGAGCTCCCCTTGCCAAACCCAAATCTGTTTTGCGAGCTGGCTTTTGGTGTCGCTGGTTCCAGTACATAGTCTGGAATTGGAACAGATGAAATGCCAAGAACGAACTTCTCATGATCTGCACTGCCAGCGCACAGTCGGAATGCAGTTGTCAGGTATAGATTCGTAATATTCTCAAGAATTTCAGCTACATCAAGAGCAGCTGTCGGCAATTTCTTCACAATCAATAACGATCGAGCAATCCATCGCAGGGCATGATCACTGACACACCGAGGCGTGGACTGGACAAAACCCATTCCATTCAAAAGTTTCAACACTTCCTCCGCCTTGGAATCATTTGATGGGCTGACAGCTGACGATTCCATAGAATCAAAAGCCATCGATTCTCTGCTTTGCTCGACACTAAAGGGGTTCCCACATTCAGCATACCGAGCAAAATGAAAGCCAGTGTGTCCCTTGAAGTGGTTCTTTTTACTCCGACTAGTTTGGGTTATCCGATTCCCCCTGTCGTCCTCCAAACATTTAGAAATGGCCTGCGTCAGTCAATGAAAAAGAAGTGTGAGGATGCACAACTCAAGTTGATTAGAAACTCAAAACTGATCCTACCGATACAGCATCACTGGAGTCTCCTTTGAGTGTCTCAAGTGACCACTCTTCATGGTACAGCGCCAAGCCCATTTTATTCATTGATTGGATATGGAATGCCCGAACATGAGTTTGCAGAACAGTTTGGAGCCTCTTTTCAACGAGGCTTCCATCATTGATACTCTTCGATGCATTAAGACCCTTCAAGAATTCAGACTGTAAGCTGAGGAATTGCTGGATCAAACTAGCGACATCCTCGAGTCCTTCCAAATCCTCCAACCAATCCTCATCACCTTCGTCAGGGAAAAGTCGCTTCTTCCCCACGTATTTCAGATACTCTTCAAAGCAATCTTCCAATACTTGGATGCAAGCGTTCCAAATGGACGGCCGCCGCTTCCCCAGCTCCTGATACAATTCACGATAAAGGGGACTTTCATCCTTTTTGTGCCATTTCCATAGTGCGTAGTGACCATGAAGCGCATGGAAGAGAATGCTACAAAGCTTATGCACCACTGCTGGAAGGGGGTGTATTTGGATTTCAAAATCTAGACGAATGGTGATAAGATTCTTCGTCCAAATCGAAAGTTTTGATGGATCCATGAACCAAAGTCCAGTTCCAACATTGATGTCATACAAACTACTCAACGCTGAAAGCTCCTTATCATATTCAGAGTCTCCAGAATCGTCGGTTGGATCAAGAAGAGCCAACCCGAATGAGCGTTGGGTCTGTAGGAGCCAAGCAGTCTGGAGACTGGTGCAGATTTCCAGAGCCGTCCTTTTTTCATTCTTGGTACCATTGATAGTTTCAGAAACCCGAAGAATTGAATACGCCAGCTGATGATACTCCTGCTGAAGGTGGGAATCTGTTTCACTATCCGCATTGCAACATCGTACAGCAATCGATTCCAAGCATGAATGCATCCGAACTCGAAATTTTTTCAGCAATTCTTCGGAACATCTCTGTCGCATGGAATTTAAGCAGTCAAGATTCAAAAGTGGGTCTTCGTTCAAAACTCTGTTCAAATCAAGCAGAGTCTTCAAAATTGATTGGCATAGCTCTTCTTCTCGAGGGTCGAACGTTTCAATTGCTTCAAGCAGCCCCTTTTCCAAGTCAGTTACTTTTTCAATCTGCTCCAGCAAATCTTCCAGCTGCATGTAGGCCGAATGAGAATTCCACGAATCCACAATGTCCATGGCTCCATTCACTCCCTCTCCTTCCTGTTGTCCATTTCTTGCCAAGCATACACTATTTGTACTTCGTTGCATGTACATGTTGCAAATTTGTAGATTCTTACTCATCTCCAACGCTAGGCTGTTTGCTTCCTCGATCCGATCGGCATGCGGCTGAATTCGTCGGTATTGGCGCTTGCATATTTGAACATTGGCAGAATCAAGATCACTCAATTGCTGCACCAGCTCATTCTGAAACAGAGGGATACTGTCTTCTGAAGGCATGCTACTTTGCTTCCGAGATGCTGATGTCAATACCTTTTGCTCCTTCTTTATTTTTGATTCAACCATCCAATCTTCGAGCTCTTCGTCACTTTCGGCATCATCTGATCTTTCAGCAATTGTTTTCCGTTCGTTTGTCAATAAGCGCTTTCCAGCATTTGGATTGACTGGATAAAGAAGCGAATCCCATTGCCAGTAAGGCATCCATTCCCATTCCAACTTTTTCAGTACCTGCAAGATATGCTTGTCTTGATGCTGGCTATCTTGTTCGTCGTAGTAATACTTTTGAAGTGATGCAAGGCTACCATCATCATCACTGCCGTCCTCTGACCCATCTTCCGCAATTGGTGCACTGCCCATTTCCATTTGAGATGAGGACAGCCTCCGCAAGAATCTCCCAACTGGAGTTTTCATGGCACTCGGCGAGCTGTAGTAGGCTTCTTGCTCTTCAGTGGGAAAGAGAGGGGAGGCAGGAGGTGGTGGAGGAGGATCAATTGTCAACCACTGTTGCCTTGGCTGCACTGCTGCCACCACTCGCACAACGGATGGTATGGAGGATGATCCGTCGTCGTCATTTGATTGCTCCTTATCTACTCTAGACACTTCGGATACAATTGCCGACGATACACTCCCAATGGCTGGCTTCATGGATGGAAGATCCAGTTTATCGTTGTCGCCCACAGACCGAGGAAGTTCGAGGCCCACCATTGGTTCACCTGGTGGCGTTTTCTTGGCGGATTGATTATGAATGATTGGAGTGATGGGTTCCGCTGAAATGGCGCTTATCTTTTGTGGCGAAGATGCATTTCCTTCCCCATTGGAATTTTCCAGCGACGGAGATGATGATGATGATGATGTTTGATAGTTTCTAGGCCTCAACACGCTTCCCTTTCTATTTCTTGAATCACGGGAGGACGGTGTGGTTGGCATTCTCAGCTTTCCCACAGAGCTGTTTGACGGATCCTGCGGATTATTTTCTTGCATTGCCTTTTCAATAGAAGCAGTCTCTGCTTTCGTTGCAGCATCCAAAACAGCGGCTGCTGCAGCATTTGCCAAAAGTGTATTTGGCGTCGGAAAATCTTGAAAGTCAAGATTAAAGTCATTCAGAAGTGTACTAACTCCATCCGCACTCTTGGGTGTATCAAAAGGTGGCTTGGCTGACGATGTGGACGATTTCAAACTGCCTTGGAAGTGTGGAGTATCTTGTTCCTTGCCCAGCATGTCCTCCTTCGAAACACTACGTTCGTCAACCAGCGCTTCTTTTGCTGAAGCCTCGTGTTCTTGTACTTGACCACCAGTGCAGTCATTATCGTCATCCTTTGTACAGTTCGCATCAGCGTTGTCGTCAGCATCACCGAAATCTTCCTTTCCATCACTTTCAAGAATGGTAGTGGCATCCTTTTGAGCTTGTTTTGCGCTGGGTTTTGCTATTTTGTCAGGTGAAGGTGGTGCCTCCTGAAAGTCACCAAAATCACTGTTTTCGTCGTCGAGATCGTCTTCCTTTGGATGATTTTGACTTCTCGTTTCGTTAAAATCCATCGCAGCTTCCACATCACTTTCGTGTTTGTCCTTTGCTTCAGCCTCGTTCATGTCAGGTTCACTCGGCCTGGATTGCTGAAAATCACCAAAGCCATCGCCGCTCGAGCCGGCTTTACTTTCCATAGCATCAGCATCAGGAGAAGTTTCTGTTGGTGCTGAGAAGTCTGCAGCAAAAGCATCCTCTTTTGTATCGGCACTAGTTGCCATTCCATCCTCCAAATCTTTTTCCTCAAAATTGGCCTCGAACGAAGCTTCAAAACTCGCAAATTGAAATTCTTGCTTTCCAGTTTTCCCAAATTTCCACTTCCATTCTTCTTCTAGATCTTCGGCATCTTGTAGAAAATCCAAGGGCGATTGAGCCAGTTGCGCTTTCAATTGTCGCGTTCGTTCCAACTCCATTTCGTAATTATCGGGATGACCTGCTGTTCCAAATGCCCAATCTTCCTTTTCTTCTTTCTCAGTTATTTGCAGACCGTCTTCAGCATCATTACTGTCCCCATTGTCAGCAACATCTGACTCATCATAAGAAATTTCCAAATCGGTCAACTTGTAATTCGTTTGAAGAGCTTGATCGATATTTGAGACAGTCAGAATCGAACCATGCCCTGAATTATTATTGTTGTTATTGTTATTGTTCAGATCATCGAGATTCTCTGAAAACGCCGAAGGTGACGTTGGTGTCATGGAATGTTTGAGCCATACTCTTAGCCTAGAACGTCGCTCGTAAGATCGCTTATTCTTTGACGGAACCATTGGAGGTAGCGACGATGAGGATGAAGAATGTGTAGAGGATGTTGTATCATTTCGTCTGTGAAAACGACTTGGGCTGGGCGGCTGTGTAGTCACCATGGTTTCAGAAATTGCCTTTGGAATTTGGGCTATTCACTTTTTAATTAAAAAAACTAAAGCAAAGAGTAGAAATCGGAATCAATCTGAGCGTCAGCTGATGCTAGAATGTTTTCCTGATGGTTTCCTGATTGTTGTTTTCTGACAATATCTTCTGACTCTATAGTCGCAGCTTTCTTTCTTTCTTTCAACCAAAGTGCTATACAAGGTGATGATTGAAGCTGTTATATGTAAGTTTATATAGTCATAAAGGCATGGAAGCAGCCAAACAACAGTGATAGAAATAGTGAATTTCTTATCTTGTCATTGCCTGTAATGCTGCGATGTTGCTATTGGCTCGCGCTCGAGGGAATGAATGAATCAATCAATCAATCAATCAATCGAATCAATCGAATCAATCAATCAGTCAGACCAATGCTCGCCGCGCCCGCGTGCGTGCGTTCGTGGCGGTATATACGTGTACACTCTTGGTACCGCGGTTTACGTAGTGTACGTGTAATACCAACTCTACTGCACGATACTAATACGTATTGGTACTGCTGGTGAACATGCGAGGGGACGGGGCTTGAAGCTATTCCACCTAAGGTCATTGCAACGATGAAACTATAGTGTGTAGTATTATCACTTCTACCTTGTATAATTCTATAAATGAGAATGCAACGATTAGAATCACCACCATCTATCGATTTTAACATATGTTGACATAATGTTGTTGCATCGTGATCAATGTGAGAAGGTTGGATGAGCTTCAGGAAAGAAGGGCATTTCGCTTAAATCGCAAATTTGGAGATCCCCAGAATAGTACTGCATCCGATACTTGGTTGGGGTCTCCTTGTCTTCCTCTCCATCAGCCAAACCTTTCACCTCTCCAAGCCAATATGTCTTGTGAAACTTCCAGTAGACATAGAGATTGTCACCAACCTCAACCGAGTCAACGCTCCCTGCGTCATTGCGAGTCGTAACACAAAAGGGGAGACTTCCATCCAAGCATTCTAGTGGAATGACTTGGGGTTCACCAGTGTCATACATAACATCAAGCTTTGTTTCATCTCGACTTTGAACAACTGCAGCAAAGAACGAATCGTATCCATTGCCGTACCAGATAAGAGCTCTCTTACCAACTTGCATTTCATTCGCTGTCGACTGGGGTAACGGCGTTGGATCCTCGCTTCCATGCGAAAGCAACAACGTGTGACGCCTGCGCGGACTGACCCAAGCGGGGCTACCGGGTAGGTCGTATTCCACACAAAAGACTCCGCCGCCCTCCTTCACCTCAGTAACTTTGCCGCTCCAGTAGTCTTGATAGTACCAAGACCAAACAGCTACCCGCGATCCGACTTTAATCTTGTCGGCGTCCACCGACTCGACCGTCCGCCTCAAGCTCGAGCGAAGCACTTCCAAACTCGCATGACAAGACTCGTTGTCCCATTTTGGCTTGCTCAGCATTCTCAAGAGATCTGGAACTCGGCTTCCGGGTGCATCAGACCAGAAACATTTCGTTTCTACCTGAAACTGAACACAAAAAGCTTGAAGTAGTACAAGAATGGATGGGTGATTGATTCCCAATCGATCAAGATTCACCTCGAGGATGTCCACAAGGTCATTGAATGCATAAAACTTGTCCCAGACATCTTCTTGTGCATTGAATCTTGTATTCACTGTCTCAAGGACCATCGGATGGTCAAAACCCAATACAGTGCGTTGCTCTTTGATCAACTCGAGGTAGTTGGCACCTCCGACTCCTGCCTTGGCTTCCAGTGTCACCGGATGGCGCTCTCCTAGTAAGCATTTGGACTTGGCAATAGCATCGTTCATTCCTAACTCTGGAAATAAAATGTCTGGTAACTTGGATCGCTCCTTCATGTCATCATAGTACCGCTCTCCGTAGTACAGTGCCCAGCCGAATTCTGATAGTCCTTGGGCCAATCCAATCAGCAGCTGACAATAGGAAGCTTTACCCGCCGTATCTTCCAAGAAATCTTCAATTCGCTCGACTGTCCTGAGTCCTTGGTCGTAGTAGTAGACAGCCTCGGAAGAAAGATTTGCCTTTTCCAAAGAACCATCGTCGTAGTTCAATCGATTGCACTGTTGCAACCTCAAGTCCCCCAATCGTTCTACAATTTCCACCCTTTCTCGGTCATCACTAGCATTCTCTAGCGCATCCATTCCCACCAGAACAATTTCTGGCAGTATTCCCATATTCAAGATCTGAGTTGCATTGGTAATTCCTTGAACCTTTTGTTGCCGGGCAAACCGATAATGCAGGTGTCCGCCGTTGTGTTTCAGTTGATAGTATGGTTGTAGATGAAGCTGCATTTCGATCAAGTGACCAGTGGCAATGCATTTGACATTCACCTTGATATCGCGGTATCCTCCCACCAAAAAGTTGTCTGGCTTTTCAAATCCGTCCTTGACACGAATCAGCTCCCAGTCATTTGACAAAGTGCCTTCCTTGAAGGACTCTATTATCATCTTGGCTTGGTCTAAACTTTCCATAACAAAGGTCATACTACATCGAGCCATGTCAATGACCCGCAGAATGTCTCCATCATAATCTTCGTTGCATTTTTGCATGATTCGAGCTTCTCCTTTGAGCGGTCCTTTGGAAAAGGCAACGTCAAATTGTTCACTAATGTATTGCCCTAGTGTATCCATATGCAGCTCAGTCTGTTGAGCTACTTGAATGAGCTCTTGATATTTTTCTTGCAACGGCAACTCGCTCCAAGTCTCTTCTGTACAAGACGAAGGAATCTCGTGCCTGGGTTGCTTGTCACCAAAGGATCCCACGATAACAAGTTCGCCACTTTCTTGTAGCTGATTATAGATAGCCATGTACTCGTTGACGGTATTGAGTAAAGCAGCGACCTTGGCAAACTTTCCCCATTCGGCCTTAGCTTGCATGGTGATTTCTTCTTGAATTGGCTCTTCGTCCGCCATGATGATTTATGCTGGACCGGTGATTTTGTTCTTGGAATATGCTTGCCGTGGCTGTTGCAATGACGTGTATACAGTTACGAAAACTAGTTGTAATAGGATAAGTGGATATGAGTCTTGTGTGGATTCCTGCCTACTGATACCCTTTCGTTTTATCTTCTGTGGCCTGATACATTATCTGGGAAGTGGTGGATCTTATTATATTCCTTATTCTCATCGCTCTCATTCCTCCGGTCGTGCGGCGAGTAGTAGAGGCTGATTTTTTCGTGCTCCGCAATCGACTACGTCGACCAAAATCATCGACGCTTAAAATTTGACTCAACACAGAGATGAAGGTGTGAGTTATTAGACTCAGCGCAGACTTCTACCTGGCTGTCTAGAATGGGGTACAATCATTCAACAGATAGTCTCAGATATATCTTTATACTGGAGACATTTGAACCGCAAAAGTTTTCAGTCGGTTGGATCATGATTATCGTTTGTTCGAGGTAGTAGGCGAATAGCGAAGCACACAAGCCTTCCTTATCTATTGCGCCACCCGCCACCTCTATCATAGCCTTCGCCTCACGGCCAACGATGTTCGAGCTCACGAGCTCGATTTCATTACTGTTAAAAATCCTTTCAGAGACAAAGAAGGCGTATGTTCTGTAGCAAAGTTCGGAAGATGCACCACCCTTCGCTTCTCGGAGGAGCCAAAAGCTATTGACCAAAATGCTTCTTCAAGGAGCCCGCGTTTCGTACAAGTTAGTCGCGATAGTATTTTTTCAAAACCGATCCCGGGGACCCGGATGCATCAACTTGATCTGGTTTGGCAAGAAGGAAGTGGGGTAAGGTACCGATATTCTCGTAGCGCTCCGAAGAAAAGCAATAACCGTTCCAGGTGCTACTAGAAGAATTGCATTGGCGTTCCGAAGGAAGAAACAATTAGCCTTTCAAGTAAGGTGGGGATGGAAGCATTCATGTTATGATTTGCATTGGTGCATTACGATTAGTAGAAGGACTATTGCATACATGTTAGATTCAAAGATTCGTTCTAGAAGCATTATAGTGTACAGTTTGTTGTTCGAATAGAAATACCCCAGGCCAAAAATGCAACTCGAAAGTTGAAACATTCCCCACTGTTGTCTTAATATACAAGACAACAAGTCATTTACTTCGTCCGACGACGAAGGTTGCGAAAGGCATGAGCCACCTTTTTATGGGCATCCTCCCGCTCGACTTCCACCCATCTTTGAGCATCGTCATCCAGCTTGAGAAAGCGGCCACCTGAATTCAAAATCTTGGTGACGACCATGTCGGCCAATTCCTTCTTTTGATGCTTAGTAGCAGCCTCGTAAACCGCCATTAGATTCTCAATCAGCTTTTGCAGGTGACGATTGCCTTGGTGTTTGGTACGGCCCTTTCCAAAGAGAACATCTTCATTTTGTGTTTCAATAAAGGAACAAGAAGCAGTCGATTTGGTTGGTAGTGGTTTATTGGATCGACTGTTGTTCGTGTTCTTGTTGTTGCTGTTGGAAGAAGATGAAGCAATCTCGACTGCCATGGCAAGGTTGGCGGTGGAAGTGTTGTTGTTGGGAGAAACGGGGGACAGGAACGAGTTGACTGGACTCGAGGTACGAGGAGTGGAAGAAGCAGTGGCCGTAATGTTGATCTTGGCTTGTGGCTGAAGTTGCTGCACTTGTTGTTGTTGTTGCTGATGTTGCTGCTGGTGTTGCTGCACTTGTTGAATCATGGCCAACAAGGCAGCATCGCCTGGGGCAGGAGGAGCAACTGGAGCTGCCATGCTGGGAGCTGGAGCAGGAGTAGGTCCTCCTGTCTTGACAGATGTTAAGAGCTTCAAAAGAGCAGCTGTATCCAACGTGGAGAGATCCTTGTTGGAGCCGTTGCTGCTCAATCCATTAGCGTTCAGAATAGCAGCGTTGGATGACTTGAGATTGGGCAACAAAGAAGAAGCCTTGAAGTTGTCCAGGTCAATCTTGTTGTCCTTATTGGAAGACAAAAATAGCTTGGTATCAGCTGCTGACTGTTGTGATGCTTGTCCAAAAGGATTGGAATTGGCATGATCTTGTGCCGTTGGTGGTGGTGCCGATGGTGATGATGAAAGCGCATTGAGGCCATTGGCATGATTCCCTTGAAGGAACGCCAACAAAGTCGAGTCAGAGACAGTGTTGGCGCTCGAGGGCATCAGAGCTGGTAAACCAGAATTATTCATCGGACGGCCCAGAAGGGCTTGTTGAAGAAATTGCTGTTGTTGATTCAGTTCGTTCTGAGCATTCGCAGCAGCCAGAATAGCAGCGTAGTTTGGACCCTGTTGCTGATGATGATGCTGCTGCTGATTTTGTTGCAATTGGGCCTGAGACTGAGCCTGTGAGTGTTGAGCCTGAGATTGTTGAGCCTGCGACTGCAACGATGAGCTCAAAAGACTCTTGAAGATCATTTCGTTCATTGTCTTTTCTCGTTGGTAAGCTTCAAGAATAGACACGAAAGACGGCGATTGATCATTACCGTTATTGCTGTTGTTATTGTTGGTGATACTTTGCAAGATTTGATTCATCATGTTTTCTTTGTGTCTTGAGGCGTGGTCAAAATTATGAGGATAATGAGTCTTTTTGTGTGAGCGGAACGACTACGAAGAAAAAGAGAGCGGAACGAATCAATCATTCCTTTTGAGTCCAAGTTTCTTCCCGTTTGATCTTGACCGCATAGTACCTATTGCAGAGCACAAAGTCCTCCCCACCTACGTTATTTTCATTATGTAGTGTAGGTGGACAATGTGTCGAAACGACGAGAAGGAGCTGTTTGTCCTAAGTAAAAGACAGAAACACTCACCGCATTCGGATTGGAATACGATCGAACAACGAATGCTTCTACCTGTTTTATTTTGCGGCTCAAATTGTCGATTAGGGTTGGTACCCATTTATTTAAAGATCCCACGTTGTTAGTATTTATTGAGCGGAGGGTGTATTGTTCACTACGTGACGTGTAAGAGCATAAAAATTGAACGGAGCGCCCTTGTCGACCAGTAGAGAGTGTAAAAATGTTGCTTACAATCTTCGATTGGGTTTCGATTGGCTTCCGTTCTGTTCCTAACAAAAAGCGCTTCGCTCGGTCAACACTTAAGTTTTTCTTTTGACATCAAAACATTAGGGAAATTACACCCTACTAGAAAGTCCTAGCCCACACGCTCATTGAGCGAACTTTAAACCGCGGATTAATTTATTCATTCATTCGTCGTAGTGCTTCGTTTTGTTTTTATCGTTGAAAGCGCTTCCTCACCACTCACCAGTGAACGACAACTATTTCGGCAATGGATTCCCGATTTCGACAGAAAAAGCACCCCACTAAAAAGTGTTTCGAAAACCATTGAGCAAACGCTTTCCGTGGAATACATGAATTCGAGATCCCACTGAATGAATCAGAGCACACTTGGGTACGGTACGAGGTGTACAAGTAAAATCATTACTCCGCACACACAAAAACGCAATTGATGCCTCCGGCTGTTACCAGGTATCACGCCGTTCCTGCCGGTACTTGTAGTACAAAAGATAAAAACAATGTGCCGGTACATAAAATATAATAAAAGAAGCCTCTCTTGATCCCTACCGGTAGTAGCAAGTGAAAACGGTATTATTACACTACCCGCAACTGATTAATGAACATGGTACTGCTACCAGGTACTGTCGTGTCGTGTCGATCTTCACTCACTCCTTGCTTCCATCTCCTTCACCACGCACGACAATTTGTACAGTATTTGGGTAACAAACCGATTTGTGTTCCGCTCCACTTTCCCTTATATTGGCCGAACAATCATATTACAATTGGCGCTCTGCTAGCTCAGCTTCGCGCTCTCATTTCGAGTGTCTTTGGCTAACTCTCCTTCTTGTTGTTTCTACAAATAAGATCGCACGACACATTACCAATACATGCGATGTGCTCAATCAATTTTCCATTTGCAGAACAAACAATGCTATTTGCAGTTGCAGTTGCATTCACTAACTGGGAATCTCGCGATCACATTTGTGAATCCTCTCAACGATTCTCACTTCTTGATTGGAGAAGCTACAAAAATCAAACCTTCTCATTTCATCTCAAATCGAGGAGCTGCAGGTAGCAATATATATATATACGGTACGTGTTAGGAGTGAGCGCGAACCCATTGAAGCGCTTTTAATTTCTGGTTCTCCGACGGCGGATACAGGATTGCAATCAATCATTGACTTTCTGATTCCATTTTATGATTCCATTTTATGATTCCATTGTCAAGACTATTGACCAATCATCAGAAGCGATAGACATGATATGATTCGCATTCGACACCAAACGTAGAAGAAGTACGGAATCAACGGCAGACCGGCGCGCGGCAGAGTTCTGGATACCATACCGTTGGAAAAACAAACTTCGAAAGTTCGTGCAAGTCGTGACGTGATTGACTATTTTCAATTTACGAGTACAGTACAATACTGTCAGTCATAATAGTGGTACTATAGCATTGGCAATCCATTCATTTGTACATACACACAATGTCAATCATCAGCAATTCCATTCGTCGTCACTTGATGGTCGCCAGCTGCGCCATGGGAGCGGCAGCAACGGCTGTTTACGCCAGCAAAGAGGACAACAATGATCATCGTGATCCTCCTCTCTCCAGGGTGGTGTCAATGATGTCTCCTGCAACTAGCTCTGCTGTCTTTACACAAGCTTCCAACGATGCCACCTTTTGGGTCTCTACAGCAATGCTTCAAGATCCCTTTGTGAGGACGACGTTGGCCGAACCCGCTAGCGGAAGTCTGTACGCTAAGAAAAAGCTCACCAAGGGCATGACACTGCAAGAAAAGTGGGAGTATTTTGCTCTCCAGGCTATCAATCCAGGTGAAGATGACGATGATGATGATGATGACGACGACGACGATGATGATGTAAGTAATAGAAGCATGGAATTCAATCCATTGAATTTGCTGATGAATCAGTCGCCCCACCGTCTACTACTCTTATCACGTCGTGAATGGCATTCTGACTCTAATTATTATGTTTTCTTGATGTTGTTACATAGGATGAAGATGACGACGAAGAAGACGAAGAGGATGAAGAGTAAACAAAGGGTGATCCAACACCGTGGTTGGCCGTCTCCTTTTTATCACACAATGCAAACCACGTCAATTTAGAATGGAATGAATCCATCTGGTAGGCGGCAGGCCTACTGAAATAAGTTTAGAGATCTGATTTAGGAATTTTGGATTCGACGTGTCTGCCGATCTGTAAACAATTTTATAATTGTATGCTTATTGTGATGGAAAATCCTTTTTGGAATGCATTCCTCGTGATGGATGGTTGGTTCCTCCTTCCTTCATCATTATGACATCAATCATCAATCATCGTCACCAAGAAACTGGTGCATGGATTCGTTCTCGGTCCCTTGTAGACGATTGTAGGCTAGAGCCAATAGCTATGTATTTATTTAGTTGTACAGTACGATCGTTTGTTTGATTTCGGACAAGTTCCTCACTAGAGCATCTGGGAAGTTTGCGTATATAGAGAGCCTGTACTGTACGCATATAACGTTCTGTAAACGATGCGGAAAAGAGAGCAACCGCATATTCGAATATGACGGTGCCTCTGT
This sequence comes from Cylindrotheca closterium, assembly GCA_933822405.4. Classification (NCBI taxonomy): domain Eukaryota; phylum Bacillariophyta; class Bacillariophyceae; order Bacillariales; family Bacillariaceae; genus Cylindrotheca; species Cylindrotheca closterium. Next base: position 131,028 of record CAKOGP040002347.1, on the reverse strand, counting down.
TTGAGTTGGCAAATTCATATATACAACAATCAATCACACACCGGATATTATTAGGAAGGATGCAGATCCTGAATGAGAAAAACAAGTTTCCAGCAAGGTGAAACATCAATATTGATGATATGAAGTTCATTCAGAAGCATATGACTCACTTTTCACTCACTCCGATGTTCAGTATGAGCAAGTTCTTACACAGCGACCAGACCGAAAGCCATCCAATTAGCAGAGATGATTGTACTTTTAAAAAATAGTTAATGCCTTTACTAGTCAGTCTACGCTTCAAAATCTAGCTGTGAGCATACTATCCCAATCCCGAAGCGCATGACGAAGCAAACACAACGATCGCACCACACCTTTGTTTCATTCTTTGGCAAAAGGCATTCAATGCGTTCTTTTGTTCAAGGCATCGACGATTGGATAATAAGCTCATTTGGCTTTTGCACAAGCAGACCACCAAAAGAGCAGCGGTTTTGTTGAGAATGGTGGTCGATGGGCGGGTTCCTCGAATGAATCGAAGTAATAATGTATCATAGCGTAGATTTATGTGTTCTGCCAAGTTTGATTGCTGATAGCCCCATACCCATTTTGAAACGTTTGCCACTTGTTTGGAGTCGTAATATACTATATAGTTGATGAAGAGAAAGCGTGCGAAGTACGGTAGTAGCAGGTCCCGTTGAAGAAATAGGACTAGTCTTTTGGGCAATGTCCAAGCTTTCTTTTGACCGAAAGACATCCAACGCTCTTATTTCGATGAATTCTTGTTCGGTCTTCTTGATTGTGCCATTATGGTTGCTATGGTGGTGGTCTCATATGGTGGGCACATAAGTGGTGGCTCATATATGCTCCTTCACATCCAGAATTCTTTTTCCGTACTTAGTACTGGTGCACGTCACTGTTGCAAGGTGATAGGAAATTGCTGATCGGAGAGTATATGACTGTCTGTCTTCTTACAATTCTTGCTTTTCCTTCAAGACCTCCTCACACACACACACATATATATATATAGATATATATATAGGAGGCGATGACGACGAATGAGAAAGAAGAAGAGATTATTTTAAAATGTTCGTCACCGAGACCTCTTGCCCATTCGAATCAACCCTAATGGTTGTTTGCCTCGCTGACTGAGCAGTCAGTCATCCTTGGTCGATGCCAATCTATTCTCTACAAGACCTTCGTCAAGAGCTTCTCCACCAAATCGATCATTCTTCCTATCTTTCTCCCCAAATCTTATATACCGGTATATTCTTGCCTCATCCGAAATTTGGTTGACGTTTTTGTTTGGCATGCATCATCATCGCGGGACTGTCAGTCTTGTGAATCCTTAGTGGTTGTTAAGTGTCTTTCCATCGCTCGTTATGAAATGCTGACGCACTATTCAAATTTTGGCCACACGTGGAGGGATGGAATGCGTGAGGAATTCGAACATCACCAAAAAAAAAATCTGACTGAGACTGACTCTGCACATACATCATACACGACATCATCATCATCCATCAATTTTTCAGGTCACAATAATAAATCTTTCCACGCGATTGGCAACACGCACATAATCACTCAATATCAGCCGCGTATCGCCGCGATTGGAACACAGCGTGACACCACCATTAGCAACGACAAGAGAAGAACAGTGATAAAAAACTTTTCAAACTTTACCATGGCACTTCAAACTTCTACGAATGCTACTACCTCCTTCAAGATCTTATTTCTCTTCGCAGTTCTTTCATTCTGTATGCTGATGGCCGGCTCTTCTTCTGGTTCTGGACCGATCTTGTTTGCCGAAGCCTCCTCTTCCGCGGATGCTACTACTGCTACAACAACTACTACAACTACTACTGCAACTGCAACTGCAACTGCAACTAGTAAAACCAATCATAATCTCAACAAAATGTTCAAGGGCATGAGTCCTGGAATGCAACAAAAGATGTCCTTCTTGGCCCTCACAACCAGCAAGATTGATGCAGAACAAAAGGCTGCGATTCGAAAGCAATTCCAAAGAACCTTTCAGAAACGATCATCTACTTGAGAGTGAACGAATGAATGAAGACAACACGAACGAAATTCATGAATCACGCAGACCATCTCTATGAGCATGAACATTGCGGTTCCTTTTCTGCCCTAGCAATCGATGCTGAATCGATTGCTATATATATGGAATCGATATACTGAAGAATGCGTATCATCCAGGCAGCGGTCGATTCAGCCATGTGCGGTCCCCTTTGAAACGATCATTACCATTTCCATCATGATGAGCTGCTTTAGGTATAGTACTCTACCGTCGTGTCACAGTGGCACGCTGGTCTTTGATGGCATCAACATGACCTTCTTGAAAGCCACAGTGCTGATCTCTGCTGTTATTGTCTTGATCATACTTGGCGTGTATGTAGCTCGTCGTGCTGGTAGACACTACACTACTACAGTAGCTGCTGTCAGAGGAATAACTTCCAAGCAAGTGCTACCAATCAATCAAGGGTGCATTATACATTCATCAATCAAGCTTGTTGGTGGTTGTTTTCGAAAGATTACCACCACACCATCATCATACGAACTGGAAGCAAAAGATGTTTGTTTCCAAAAATGACCTGTGCTGCAAGTTTTAGATTTTAATTTGTTAGCTCTTTCTCTTTCTCTCTTTGTGGATTTAAATTATGTTGATCGTACTGTACTGTTCGTTGGACTTTGGAATGTTGCCGCCATGCACATCATAGAAAATGAGATGAGATGAGATGATGCGGTACCTGGTACCTTGAGTAATCAAAAGACATTATATAGTTTCTTTGGGCCAACATGAAAAAATCATCATTCATTCTTCATCATCATGCATCATGACTAATATTGAACAGCCTTGTTATTAAAAAACACAATGACGACAAGCAAATATGATAAAAGCAAAGCTAACAGCAAAACAAATGTTACCATGACAAGCTATCCTTCCGCAGACAAATCATCACCATTGACAATAAGAATCAAAGGCTTCCTCGTTCGCTTATTTCTTTCCATCATTCTGTTGCTGTTCATGGCAGGAATGCTTTCATCACCATCACTCTACGACGACATTTATTCACCACTACCACCATCATCATCATCAACAACATCAACAACAATAGTGAAACCATCACTATTATTCTTACTACAAATGTCCTCAATCACACTGAAACAGGGAATGATTTCCTTGGCTTGGTCGTTGGTGAATTGGATGCCGGCCATTCTTATGGTCAATGATGATTATAGATTGGAATTGCAACAAAAGTGTTGGGCCGCCTCCTCCGCCTTTTCGCCGTCTCCTAATAATAACAACATGACAATGATGACAATGATGACAATGATGCAAACAACAACCTTGTTACCATCATCACAAGACCAACAATCGTCCTTGGAATTGGAGATTCCCCGTATTGTCATTCGAGACTTGCTTCGATCGTATCGTCAGGGACATGATAATCATGATGGTGATGATGATGATGATGATGATTATGCCTTTGTCCAATTTGTATCGGACTACTTGATCAAGACCTATGGAACTGATTGGAGGGAACGACCACTCCTGTTGGAAGGACTACTCGATTACAACAACAACAACAACAACAACAACAACAACAACAACAACAACAACAACAACAACAACAACAACAACAACAATAATAATGATGATGCTGCTGCTGCTGCTGACGGGACGAGTACTCCTCCTCAGCGACGCTTGTCACTTCAAGGCTTGTTGGAATTGGATCAAGTCATTCCATACTTTGAACAAGCACACAAGCCAGGAGCCTTGACCCCAACGGCCAAAGCCCCAGTTTCCGAAATTGTTCAAGGAATGCTAAATGGGCATCCCTACAAGATTGGATCCCAACTCATTGTTCAAGAACATGTGGAAATGATGCAAGAATTGACAGGAGAGGCTTTTGGTGGTGGTGGTGGTGGAGATGTTGAAACTACTACTACTACTACGACTACTACTGGGAACTTGTTGTCCTTTTTGTTTGGGAATCACTTTCGCCCCGAGGATATAATACCGGGCCGATTCCTGCCAGCGACAACCACAGTCCCAGTCTTTGTGGCAAACCGGTTGGTCAAGAAGAATACTGATAATATTCTTTCAGATCAAGCTGCTGTGAATATTGATGAGGAAACCCATGAGCAAGAAGAAGAATCATCGACCTCAGCAGCATCATCATCATCGGCAATCCAAGAAGACTCCCTGTCATCCACCAAGAAACCATCCAAGCAGCAGGAGCAAAAGAAGAAGAAGCAGCAGCAGCAGCAAGAGCAGGATAATCATATCACTACTGGCCTCCACTGCGAACCCATTGGCAATGTCGCCTTTCAAGTGGAAGGATCCAAAGAATGGACATTGGTCTCACCCAAGTATTCTGCCTGGTTGGAACCATCCTTGGCGTCCGATGGTCGTGCCTTTTTTGCGTCCGCCTTGAAGGTAGACGGCAGTGGTAGTAGCACCAATAATCATGGCACCACCACCACCACCACCACTACATTGCCGGATGCACTCAGCCAACGACGAATTCCACATTGGACCGCCGCCACTGGACCATCGGATGCCCTGTGGGTACCGACATGGACCTGGCACCGAGTGGATTATTATCGACTGTCTGACGACAAAGCCAATACGAAGCATAAGAAGCAACAAGACACCGCATGCCACAATCCCCAAGCCAACAACAACAATGATGACGATGACGATGACGACCCAGCAGCAAGTACTACTACTTGTTCTACGAGTGAAAGAATTGATATTGGTGCTGCTGCGAATCCAAACCATGAACTGGCCATTGGAGGATCCATCTTTCACTTTCGAGCGTGGGATTTTTTGCGGCGGAATCCATTGTATGCCGTTTTGATTGTTCCAGCACTCATCAAGGAACTTGCTGGTATTAGTACGCAATGAGAATATGACAAAGAATCTACATAGGTAATCTGTAATGAACTGAATTTGCAACGATGCAAGGTAATAACGAAAGAAGGAAAGAAAGATAACATAATCTTAGTTTGTTTTACTTTGCTTCATCAGTGCGCTTATCCATTCTCCATTCAGACATATGGTACCGTCTATCTATCATTCCAGCCCAGGCCCCATAAGCATACAGTACATCACAGTTATGCCAAAACTTGATGGAGGCAATAATACACGCCTCTCATATATCCATTTGTTCTATCACAATAAGTCCTTTCATATATCTTTTAATAAGTCCGTGTCCCTCGAATGCGTGTTCTCATATTCAACTGAGAATGTTTGCACAAGTAATAGGCATTTCGTTCCGCCTTGCAGGGTTCCGCCTCCACTTCATCCTTCATGCATTCATACAAAGTCTTTTTTTGAGAAGGGTCTTTCATGCAGGGTGATTCTTCCATGCACGACAGGAGACTCAGCGCTGCTTCGGAACAAGCCTTGGGCTATCATCCATAATGTGTATGAGGAATTATAAGAAATAAGCAAGAATAATAAGAGACCCGCAGCCGCCATCAGTGGTAAAAGACAATAATGTTATCAAAAGATCAATGATGAGAAGCAAGCCAATAGAGAATAACAATGAAAGAGAAGAGACAATATCATGAGAAACATCAGATCAAATAATACATGAATGGGAAATCGTGCTGCTGTGACCTGTGACTACTATAGTAATGCAAGACATCATATACTGTCATATCATATTTCGTACCATCTTGACAGTTAAAAGATTGATTACCGTATTCAATGAATGTTCAAAAGAAAGCAAACTATGATGAACCAGTGAAACGAACGAGTATTGCAATTCCTCTGTTCTGCAATGGACAATGATATCGATAGTATATTATTATGTTGTGATGAGATGATGACGCAGCATGAATGAATCTGAAATCGGGTGCAACAAAAAGCCGTTTACACCCGCTTGTTGGCGGTTAATACCCGTTCGTGGAACATGTGTACGGGGGGAAACGCAATTTGCAGACATACTGTGACGTGCCTACAAAACACTACCGTACACGTACCAGGTACCAGGTACAAAACAACACCGTCCACCGAGACCACCAAACGAGGATTCGAAGGAGTCAATCGTGTTAAAAACACGGCAAATTGGCGATCTCCAACCCGCCGTGGTTTTCACTCCACACCGCCTCAACGCAACACCTCACAATTTCCATTATGAACCTCTTTGAATCAACAACAACAACAACAACAATCATGACCAACTACATCACTACCTTTGTCAATCAAGAAAGCTTGAAAAGCATCAGCTTTCCCAAGTTACCTCGAATGAGTGCCATCACTCAACAACAACAACAACAACAAGAACAACCAGTTCAAGAAACCATCATTACCGGTTTGGTTTGTGCAGTCGCAATCGTGTTACTTCGGTACATGGTACTCGACACTTACCGAACCTATCAGAGACTTTGTAAGCAATGGAACAGACGACAGCCTCCTGTTTCCATCCTTCGTCGTCCAGATGGCGGGTCTCGCAAGAAAAACCGAAGTTGGTTGGGTGTGTTCATCTTAAAACCAAACCGTGTCCGTTTCGCCAAAATCTTTCGTCGAACCTTTGTCCCAAACGAGCAAGAGCTACAATCTCGCAGGGAATGCTGGGGTAAGATTCAATGGCGCATCCAACTTCGCGACGAAGTAATTCCAGAGATAGAGAACACAGTGAGATTCGTTCCACACACTCCTGTGTCCATTCTTCGTCCTTCAAGAAACGATTGGGGATCACCCAAACCAACCTCTTCAAACCAAGTCCAATTCGCCCCTAAAACTCGAAGGAAAAACTTCATTCCCGACGAGCAAGATCTTCAGTCCCGAAGGCAGCTAATTCGTCAAATTGACCACAAGATCAAGAGACGGAATGCCCGACGCTTGATGATCGATTTCAAACCTACCGTGCTTGCCACCATTATCGAAGATCCAGCAGAAGAAGATTTGAGTGACATTGACTCGTCTTTGGATACTGGATTTATTGATGGCAAAATCGACTCTGAAATCATTGCTATCGCGCTTGAGAACCACCGACAAATGCTTCCAACGGTCCTTCAGGACATGCTCTCCAATATTCCAGTACCAATGGATTTGGATGACGACGACATCAATGACGACGAGAGCTGCATGGAAGAACAAGCACCATTGTCACTCAAGCGAACCGCAACTTCCTGCCTTATTTCATCCAGACCCACCAAACGTCGCAAAATGAATTCATCATCTACAGTTCCAACTTGCGCTGCAACATGGGCCAAACGAACCAACGAACTCTTCACTCCTTTGCTGCCTGTCCTAATCGAAGATCCAGAAGAAGACGGCGACGAGAGCCACATTGACTCGTCGTTGGATGCTGGATTCAACGATGACATCGCCAATGCACGATCGACTGAACTTGTCAAAGCTGACGCTATTTGGGTCAAGAAGGCCGAGGAGATCTTGGGCGAGAAGGCGAATTTGAACAACATGGCCAAGGCCAAGAGAGCCAAGTGGGCAAATAAGGCAAGAGCCAGAAGAAGCAACGGCCAGAAGAAGAAAATTTCTGAAAAGAAGATCGATTTTGAACCAACCCTTCTTGTCATTATCGAAGATCCAAAGAAGGAGGAGGAAGAAGAAGAAGTCGACGACGTGAACGAGAAGAAGGAATTCAAACCTTCCCTTCTTGTCATTATCGAAGATCCAGAGGGAGAAGACTTGAGTACCATGGACGAGTCGCCTTTTGATGCTGGATTGATTAATGACGACTTCGATTCTTTGGAGCAGGATGGTAGCGATGGCGAGATTTTTGCAGCACCAACTGAGCAATCTGACAACGCAGCTACGAATGATATTCCTTCTGATGGAATGGGATCTGGATGGACCGAATCCGGAAAGCGCTACAGCCGACGGCTACAGCTCAAGCTTTCGCCAGATAAGAAGGATCCTTCTACTGAAGCTTTGGGATCTGGCATGACGGAAAAAGGACGACGCTACAGTCGCCGAGTGGTAAATCGAGGAAAAGGTGCCAAGTAAAGCACATTCTTGCTACGACTTTGAAAGAGATGAAGTATGATAATAGTGTGCGACAACACACGAACAACCCATCAAAGAGTTTTACCTGGAAATTCACCCCATCAATTGCATTTACTTTTTAAACCATGATCTCACCTTTTCTTTCTTTTCTCTTTTAGGACATTTTGGCGAGAATACATTTCCGCATTTATTGTATTGTCACACTTCCAAGGGATCCTTCGGAAGGCCAGTGTTTGCCTTTGTGGTTTCTAGTGAATTGGTCACTCACTAGGTCTCATCGGCGACGCGAAACCAGATGATTTCATGGCTTGCTGCGACTGGGTGCTTCCCTCCAGTCTTGTTTGGCCACCTAAAACGAATCAATCGTTTGGGTGGGACGACGGGGGTGGGATGGGCAGGTCGAGGCTCGTAAGCGCGTCCTGATCAGTAAGATCCCAGATAAGTGGTCCCTTTAGGATTTGGGATTGGCGTATCTACTTCAAGAACAAGATCATCGATTTGAGATTATACTATTTCCAAGGGATTGAAAGGCAAAGCGGAAGCCTCGCTTGGGATATCAGTGTCATGTGATCCATCACCCTGCTCAAATATGGGGAGCAAGCGATATCCGTCAGACATGTGAACAGCCGTTGTTGCCAATAATAATAATTTTTATTGCAATACTCGGTGGTGCATGCAGTATCACGATGATGGCACTGGACTGAACATCCCAACAACGGGGCAGCGGCGTCTTACACCATTTTAACTAATTACTACTATAATTGTAGTACAGTACCAGATTGGCATGTTTTATTGTCATATATATATATATATTCGAATTGTGGTCTTTTGATTATCTTTTACAGCGCTAGTGCCTGGTACTTTAGAATGAACTAGAGGATGCTTCAGCTTCATAATATTAGTTTTTGTACCATATATATATACACGTATATATTTTGTAATGTTGCAGTACAATATTTTCGACTTTGTGCTAGGGACACGTGTACATGTACACATAAATATGGCGTGAAACAACATCATTCAAACAAATGTTTGAAACTATAACGCGATAAATGTGGCCTTGTATCGAACTTTTGCTATGTGGTACAGTATGAACCAGATATGTACCTTTCTACGAATACTAGACTATGATAGTAGTGTACGTGTATACCGTGTACGTAGTAAGCAAAGCTGCACTGGTGGGAAAAGAAGACGGGCCACTTTGCAGACTATATGGCATTTGAGACAGCACCGTTGTCATGTTGGCAGTCACGTCACTCATATATTTGATGGTTCGAATCATCGTCCATCAAGTATCATCCCATGATGATCATCGCTCCATCAGCAGTAGCTAGCTAGTACTTCATTGTCTGATTTCAGGGATGGGAACTGTACGATGCATATCTCATGTGCTTGTTGGAGGTTTCAGAAACGTCGCAACAGCTGTAGCTCTATCATCATTCATCATCAATGTTACACCATCATTGCAGCTACTTCTACTGTAGGTTTGAGAAGATTTTCGAATTCCAAGATTTCTGATTTTGCGTCGCGCGTCCTTCGAGAATTCGAAAGATTGGGAACAGACATGTTGGGGAAGAACAATTATTGAAACTACTGATCTAAAACGTTAAGTAAGATTTGCCGGCAACGCTATTTAGGCCTGTTCGACAGATTGTATGTGCGGAAAATAACAGTGGCTCTCATCGGTACTCAAATCATCATCTAAAAAAAGTAACTTTCATCAATTACGGTACCGTACCTTCTGCTGACATCAGTGAACTACGCTGCAACCCCACATCCTGCCTACAGTTCAGATCCGACATACATAGCCAGCCAGAACTAAACAACAACAACAACAACATCGCCACTCACAATCTCAACAAAAGACAAGCCGAAACGACCAATCTTTCCGCCTTCTGAAATCTGAATCTCTGATTCAGCAAGCGAAGAAGATTGTAATATATATCAATACCGTAGGTACTTCATGTTGTCCCCATCCAAGACCAAGAATCTCTTGTCTCCAAACAAAGCCAAGAAAAACATCCTCCGCAGGCTGTCTACTCCAAACGAGGGACCTACTGGTGCTACTGAAGAGGAACGTGTCATGTCTTCGTCTCATGGTAATAATAATTCTCAATCCGAAAGCACGGTGTTGAAGGCACTGGAGGAATATTGCGAAAAAGCCAACCTGCCATTTTCCAAAGAGACAATTTATCGCTTTGCCGCCTTTCACAAATTTCATTTAGCCATCACCAAAGAAGCTTTGATAGAAAACGCAGACAATCATCATTTGAATCTCGAAATGAAGGGATTCTTGCATCGACAGTTTTCTACACGAACCGTCTTTCCTCTGAGTGGGTTGCAAACTCGCAAAGACAAGCTGGACATCTGTTACATCCAAGCTTCTCGATTTCCTGGTCCGGACAATGATAACTCCGGCAACCATGCGATTAGGGTCCTCCAGTCGCTCTGCTATGTGTTGAACGATCTAAGCGTTACCAAAGAACAGTGCAAAAAGGGAGTGGCGGTCATTATCAATATGAAGCGCTGCGAAGAAGCCAAATTCTCCATGGACTTTTGGACCCAACTCATGTTGACCTTGCAAGGGAGTCTGGTGCCAACCACGGTCAATCTGGTCCTTTTGGTGGACGGCCCCAAGTGGTTCCATAGTAAAATTTGGAAGACTCAGACCAAACCAATGTTGGTGGAATCCTTTGCCAAAAAGTGCCGCCTGATTGATGGGGATGCTTTGCTCACGGGCGAGCATTTGCCCGAAGGCTGTGAAGCCCATTTGCCGAATGCCGCCGGGGGTTGGAAAGCATCCTCCGAAATAATAGAAGATTATCAGGATTTGAAAACCTTTCAAGACCAACAACGAGAACAAGGAAATGCCTTGGTGCAAAACAATCCATAAGGCGTGTATAAATATTGAGGCGGTGGTGGTGATGTTGATGCTGGAGTTAATTATTCTGGAAGTTGTGAATAACATAGATGACCGGGCTGCCACCATGTCATTGGAATGTACGTACTTTTATACTTCTGCCATCATCATCACCGCCATGGTCTGTGAATTATGACAAGCCCAAGTGACTCTTATTCCTGAAATGAGTTGCCGCAGATGGATATAATGTGTACTGATGGGTTGAATAAGGTATAATCTTAATTATACGTAAGCTATTTCATTTGACTATTATCTACAATACAGGTACCTACCAAATACCTACCGGTACAGTCGAATACTACTTCGTTTTTATGTTGTTCCATGGAATCAATCAATCTATTCATGTCCAGGTACATACATAGCTTTTCCTTTCTTCATCATTCTAATTTTGTATTGCTCGGTCATTTTCCAAGACAATGACAATGATCGTTACATTATTGTCATCGGCATGGAGCGGAAATCAATTTCAACAGGGACTCACTCACCTCCACAGTCACCCCACGACGATGATAAATATCGCAACAAGTCCGGAGCGATATGCTACTGTCAACGACTGCTGACCTATTTGCCGTGCGTACTGATACATCATTGTTATCAGATGATGAAACGGATCTTGGCATTATTCGGATTCGTCATCGTCATGCTTTCCGTCTTTCGAGGACATACAAACACTAGCCCACTCAGTGATGATATCAGCAGTTACCTTCCTGTGCTTCAAGACATTGCCAAGCCGTCTTCGTCGTTAAATCATCATACTACTACTAATAATGTCAGGACGATTGCGTCACCTGAGGAATACAATAATCTGAATGTCATTCCCAGTACTGGGGACCAGCAAGAGAATGAGGCATCAATTGCAAGCGATACACAGCCCATCAATAGCGCTCGTGAAGCCCTCGTTGAAGACACAGTCTCATCATCATCATCTTCATCTTGTGTTCTGGATGAACACCAAAAATGGGAACACAATTGCACAAGACGAATACCCCTGAACGAATACATTTCCATGTATCGACAAGAATTATCCTCATTGAAGTCGAAATCCCAATATGCGAACAATAAACGCATCCTCAGGACAAATCCAACACTATGGCAAACCTGGAAGGATCATACCTTTCCAGGACAATTGGAATCCTATTGGATGCAAGTCATGGACAAGAATCCCGACCGGCAACGAAAAGTATTGGTCGATTCGGAAATTGATAGTTACGTTCAAACCAATTGTCCAGGATCGTACTGGGAAATGTACAATCAGACCAATCCTTCCTTACATGCCTTGAGAGCTGATTTGTGGAGGTATTGTGTCTTGTTCAACGAGGGTGGAGTCTATATGGATGCCGATGTCGGAGTCAACAAGGCTATCACATTGTCAAGCTGGATAAAAGACAACGTGGTATTGTCACAGGGAGGCAATCATTTTGACGCCATGGTGACGGACTGCACCCCCATTTGGAAGTCTATCAACTTTCAATTTCCTCAAACGATTCTCATGACCAACAATTCCGTGGCCCAGTGGGCTATGATCTTTCCACGACCCAAACATCCCATTCTGTTGGAGACTATGAATTTGGCCACCGCCTTGATTGGTAAGTGGGTCGACACCAATAGTACTACCACTACTACAAAGAATGAAACAAACACAAACAGCAATAACCAGACTAGTTTCCCCATGAAGTTACGAGTCGTCTGTTTGTCAGGACCTGCCATTTTGGCCGTGGCGGCTGATAAGGTGTATCGGAGCAATCAGAATTCATGGGACGGGCTAGGAGTCACCATGGAAACAGGAACGGATTATAGTGGAAAATTGCAGTACAAGAATTATGCGTACATGCGGTTTCTCTTCAACGATGAGAAGGACGACAACAAGCGATATGATAAAATGGAAGCACATGTTCCACTGAAAGTATAGCGGTAGGTTCACAGTATAGGTACATATTGGAAGAAAAGGGCAGAAACAAAAAGGCCGTATACTTTTTATGTGTGGAGCTATTGGCCCAAGTTTATGATACTATTGTGTTATACCAGTGTTATATATTATTATGCATCCAGTATTACAATATGAGTCAGACCCTTTTCGGTTGCGGTTGGAATATGAATATGAATATACCTTTTATACCTTATATATTGATTGCAGTTATAATATTGGAATTGGATTCATACAATGTCAACCCAATAGCATAGTCCATCAATAATACATCTTGTGGAGAAGAAGCACATTCAATATGAAGCCCTGATTTTTTTCGTCCAAGCAGGGACTTTCTGTGACGACAGAAACGACAGAAAGCAAAACACCAAAGCAAATAATAATTCAAAATCTATTCAAAATTTATGCAGCCGTATATACACAATTGGTTTCACATAATGCCTACTACTCTGTCAACCGCAGCTGCCTGATAGGAGCCCCACGGCTGGGCTTGATACTTTTTGTTTTGTTTTTGCGATGCCAGTTTTTATCAACATCATCATGGCGATGTTGACAACGGCTGCTCACATCGTTCAGTTGGACATTCTGCCAAAGGGGCTGTTGTTGTCCGAAGTTGTTCTTCCTTAGTCTTAACATCCAGCCAGTTCTCGACTAGTTCCAATGCATTTCTACCGTCAATGTCAAAGTCATCAGGTAAATATTCTTCGTACCCTTCCATGAGATAGTTACCAAGCTTGTCACATGGAATGAGTTTAATCCTCCTGGAAAACAAGGCCGAGAAGGCTGGCCTAACGATCTTCCATATTCGTTCAAAAAAGGGTGGAGGATTGACAATGAGGATCTGAACAATGCTCGCTGGAATCACCTGACCTTCCGTGATCTTGGTCAGTCTCATTTGTGTATCTCTATGAAAGTTTTTCATCTTGTAACCATCCATGTTGACCAAAAGCAGAATCCCATTCCGACACTGGTCAATGGTCTGATTCATATCGTTCAGTAAAAAACACATGTTTTCCACCAAGAGCCGGTTGCTACTTGCCGATGGTTGATAGCGGGAGGGATGCCAATAGATCACATCAGACCCAATGGCACTCTTGAGTCCCGGCACTGGAAACAGGGTTAGTGTCTTACGTATGTACTGTGCGAGTTCGTCTTCCAAACGGAAATTCATGTAGGGATGATCGTATTTCTTGGCAATGGCCCTGCTGGCCCGATTCACATTGAATCCATGGAATATGGCAAAGCGATAAATCATTTGATTTGTGACTCGCAGTTTCTTGGAACGGCAATAGGCTTGCAATCGATTCAAACATTCAATTTCTTCCATTTTGAAAAACAAAGGTGAAAACTTGACGTTTTCTTCAGAACTGTTACCAACTTCGTGTTGATGTTCCTGCAGAGAGGCGCTGCTTTCACAGACTGTAAAAAGGTTGCTGCTTTTCCTTTTCTCAGCAGACGAACGATGTCTTGTGGATTTGATAAATTTCATGGTTGCCAGAAACAAACAAACAGAATCGAGCAGTATGCAGTGTATGCAGCTATGCAGGTTTTTTGGTTCCCGCTCAGTTTTCGCTGCCGCACCGTATAATAATAATATATCGGTATATCTACTGCCTACTGTAGTATTGCGCATGATGAGGTTTTCGCTTCTATCGCGTGGTAGGCGATGCCACAAATGCCGTTCTGTGCCTGTATGCAGTTTTGGCCGATCGGATCCAGTGTGGCGAACACATAGATTCCACATAAAGATCATGCGAAGGCGAATTTTCATCCGCTCCGCCATATCGCCGCACTATAATTGAAACATCACAAAAAGACGAACCAACATAATGGTCCCTGAGAACCACACATAATAAAAAAGAGAACAATGACATTTAGCCGATTGACGACATTTAGCCAATGAATGACTCACTCAATCACACATGATGCAAGACTTGCAGGGTGAAACTCTCTCACTGCAGAGATGGTCTTTCGGTACGGTACGTGTAGATTGCAGACGAAAGCTGCTCTTGTACCGTACCGGTAAGTTGGGTTTATGTTTCCAACGCAACCCTACTGCATCAAGCTTCTTTGAGACGTTACAACGATATTTTTATAAATTCAAAATATGATCAAGCACAAAAAATACGGGTCACGCGGTATTGGTATCAGGCGCACAGTTCGCCCCGGGACCAGTTGTGTCGGATGATTCGATTCAATATTGTTAATTACTACCGTATGAAAAAGTCGTACAGTAGCTGCTTTAGCATGCTGCATGCAGTGTGATATAGAGCTACCTCATCGCAAATGGTCTTGAGGTAATTTTGACAAACGTAGGAAATGTAGTAGGACGGTACTCCAGGCACCACCACCCACAGCCAATACTCAAGGATATGGCTCCTCATGAGCTATGTGTGGGTGCTGGTGGTCATCATAATACAATATCCCAACTATAGTGTGGTCGATCGATGACTACTGGCATGTGTAATGGTGATTGCTTCATGACCTCATGACAAAAAATCTGCAATGTGTAGCACCGTATCAGTGTATGGCCTTCTTGTCGTCAGCCGGACTGTCACTTCTCGTATTGCTTCAAATACAGCTGAACCATTAGCCTTGTTAAGGGAAGGGTCGTCACAATAGAAATATAGTCTGAAATTAGTAGGGTTACCAAAAGGGACTTCTAGAGTCTCAAAATGGCATCGGAGTAAGAGCCACATCTGTTTCTACCCTAACCTTTAGTAATGTCTTGATAGGGTGAGTCATCTTACACCGCTCATCTCAGATGGCCTTTGACCATTTTTACTCACGTTCACCAATAGTCAGTCGATGTCAAAGAAAGCGGACTAATAGGAAGAGGCGCAGGAGGCAGGCAGGAAGCATCCGCCCAGCAGCAGAGCTTCTCGTAGTAATAGCTGGAGGCTCATGAGCGAGGACGAGCCGATATGGTACAACATGAAAAGTAAATCTATTTTATCAAAATCTTCAATGCGAATCAATCAGTTGATCGAAGGCCTCCTTATCCAACTGGCCTGAATCCATCTTCTTTGGCCCAACCAGCAACCAAGACCAAGAGCTGCTTGCTTGCTTCCTCTCCCCAAGCCAGGCAGCTATGATGATGAGGATGACAAGGGGCTCTGTTGCCGCTCCTCGTATTGCTTCAAATCGCAGTAATCAATCGCCATCTCTTGGGTACTCCTCCATCCCATGAATTCGTCCGGAAGATATTCTTCGAAGCCATCCATCAGATAGTTTCCAAGCTTGTCATTGCTGATAATGTGGATTCGCTTCTTGTAGGTCTTGGAGAACGCAGGCTTGACCACCTTCCAAAGTCGTTTGAAAAACTTTTGATTACAAGAATTGCAAAAAGCAGTAGCGGTGAGAAAGGGTGGAGAATTCAATAGGTGTGGTGGCAAATGACTGACTGACTCACCTTGGGGGGATTAACAATGAGAATATCGACAATACGAGTGGGGACCACGTGACCTTCTGTGATTCGGGTCATCTTCATCTGAGTATCGTTATGAAAGTTCTTCATGGAGTAGCCTTCCATATTCACTATCATCACAACCCCGTTTCGGCATTGATCGATAGTCCTGCTCATATCATTCAATACATAGCACATGTTGTCCAGCAGGAGGTGATTGTTTCTGGATGTCGGTATGTATCGGGATGGGTGGAAATAGAAGACTTCTGATCCTGTCTTTCGACTCTTCAGTCCTGAGAGAGGGAAACATACCATGGAATTCATAACGTATCGCAACAGTTCGCCTTCCAATTCCAGGTACAGGTAGCTGTAGGTGTATCCCTTGTCGATGGCGTCCTTGGCCTTGCCATAGTTAAAGTTGTGGTACACAGCGTAACGAATAATCAATTCGTTTGAAACATGTCGATTTTCACTAAAGCAGGCGGCGCTTAGCTGTTCAATACATTCCAGTTCCTTTGGACTAAAGTGGTTCTTCACGTTGAAGCTCTCCGGCCTTGCAAGCATCAAGTCATCGGAACTCGCGAAAGAAGTATCGATAGACGACGCCTCGGAAGCATGATGGCCACTCCTCCTGGTTTTCAATGTTAGTTTCAGCATAGTTTTGGGTCTAGTGGGATTTTATGAATACCGGTAAGGTAAAGAATGTTTTTGTTTTTTGCAATGCCTCATTATTGTGACCGTCAGAACTGTCAAGAATCTGTGAGAGGCGAAGTACGGCTAAAAATACTTATGGGAAATCCAAATCGATCGTGAGTTTTCCGAATGTCCCAATATTGCTCATGGGACATTTGGTCACTATGTTCGCGTATGACTTCGCCCGGACATGAAATTAGTTGAATTTCACTTTCCTGACGCACGGAAAGAGAACCCTTGGCAGTCAGCAGGAAATAGAAGCAGTCACCGGAATCCCACAAAGCGATACACATGTCATTGGCAGCTTTGGAACCATTACCCAAGACTATTATTCTATACTAGTAATATCTCTTTTATAAATCTAAGCGACAGTGAGACATTTGAGAAGACCATTCATGTACAGGTACATTACTCACAGGAAATGTATCATCGCAAGTCTTGCCCATGTAATACTACTTATGGCACATTTTAAAGCGAGACTTGCTACGCTGTGCAATTTCTCGTTCTCATTTGCATCCTTCTCATATTCTTCTAACCGGTACTCGTGGGGGGAATGGAAGCATTCACAACACAGAACCTTCTGATCACTTGGATATTGGCAGCAGTCATAATCGAGTAGATGTTGTAACTCCAAGTGACTATTCCGGACGTTCAGACATTTGAGAAGATCAGCGATGGTGCAGACATTGCTGAAAAAGATGTTATGGATTGTGCTTGATCTACAAATTCTTGTTATTCTGCCTCACTATGACGTATCCTGTCCAAACGATTAACAGTACAACAATACATTCCGCATCAATGCTGCAGCGAACCTTCTTCCTTTTTGTAAGGATACAGCAGAAGTGCATATCCTCTTTGGAATATTTAAGTTTAGTACCAAGCTTACCGGTACTGTACCGTATTGCAGTCAGCACCAGCGATGCGAAAAAAGAGCTCAAGAAACTTATCAAGGACCGTGGAGACATCACCGAAAACATGGACCCAAACCACGTCTACAAGCAGATGGGAAATTGCTGTACCGGTAGAGTTCAAGCTTCGTGCTGGTCCGATGATGAATAATTGTCATTTCCTGACATCACGAACTTCAACGGCTCATGACGCACTCATGACTCCACAAAGCAATCGATGTTTCGCTGGAAGAAGAGTAGGTAGATAATAGCAAGTCTAATCAATTATATTGTAATGCTGTTGATGCTGTACATGTTCTAGTTTATAATTTTAACATACTGTGTGTTTTAGTGTTCCCAATCGTCCCTTATCCCCTTTTCAGATTGTTGAATATCTGCTAGTAGTAATCGCCCTGTTTGTTTGTTATCGTTGTTTTGTCTCTTCGATAACCTTGAGGTCCATATAATCCTCGCAGATCTCGGACGCAACGGCTCGTCCTTGACATAAATCATCGGGCAAATACATTTCGTAATCATCCATCAGGAAATGGGGCAGTTGATCTTGTTGGGTGAGATGAACCCTTTTCAAAAAGTCTTTCGACACCTTAGATTTCATCCATTTGAAGACTTTGCTGAACCACGATGGCGGTGAGACGATAATAAAAGCCTCCACACGAGTTGGGACCATAGTACCTTGAAGCGCTTGCATCAGTTTCGCGCAGTGATCCTTGCTAAAGTTCTCTTTTGTGACATCTTGCATATCCGCAATCACTGTGACTCCGTTCCTACATTGTTCCACAGTTTGGCTCAAGTCGTTGAGAACATAGCAAAGACTTTCAATGAGTTTCTCACTGTCTCCTTCGTTAGCATTGAATCGAGCGGGTTTCATGTAGATGATCTCCGAGTCATTCTTGCGAGTTCGTAGCTTGGGGAGAGGGAATACAGCGTTGGATTCAAACTGTTCTTCCAAGTCTTCCATCTTGAGTTTCAGATACGGGTTTCCGTTATCCTCATGGATGCCATCGATGGCTAGTTCGGCATCGAAGTTGTAAAAGCTGGCATATCGAAAGACGGTTTCGTCTGGAAGGCGGATGCCAAACTTGCGAAAGCAGTCTTTGATATCTCTGAGGCAGATAGCCTCGGCGTGCTTGGTAGCAAGGTGCATCTCATCAGATCCGCCCGATGCTGATGTAAAAGACGTATCAGTGCCATCTTTGGAATGAGTGGTGTGGCTTCTGCCAAGACGAAACTTGGGCATGACGAGTGAACTCATAGTTGCGATTCGTACGAAAAGAGATGAAAATAGATTTTATGAAAAAGTGATGAAAAGGTCGATGAATCTTCTCGCTCTTCTCAAACGAATGGCATTTACGCCCACAAGCCGGGAATGACTCTTTTCGGGGGTCGTTTGCTCGTTTCTTCATGTCGTGGGGAGAGTCGTTTCTCGTGTTGTTATGTAACGGAGAAAGTTTGATTTCATCCCATCTCAGCTGCGAGCACCTTCTTTCAGCGAAGATTTATCAGACGTTCCACGAATGTTCAAAAGAAAAGTGTCAAAACCGCCCACTGCTAGCATTACGGACAAATAGCATTTAAAGAGGAGCTTCCATGCTAGTCGTAAGCATCTCCAGCGAATGTCGATCCTAAACCGTTTCGGGGGTCAACATCATCGTCCATATGTCGGATAGGTTCCAAACGATCGTGGAACGGGAATGGTTCTCTACCCCATCGTAAAGGTCTATTTATTTACCCAAAAACCTCTGTCAGTTACATTGAAGTTGGTGTAACCACTTCAACTTGTGTGAAGAAGTCGGGTACCGTTTCGACCCGACTTCTTGGATACAGAATGGCAACGATTTCTCTGAACTCGGACCCCAAGTTCCAAGAGAGGGTGGGGAATCTAATGATGACTACTCCCGTTGGGATTTGGGTGGGGGGTCATCTCCTTCTTCAGTAGAACTGC
>CAKOGP040002347.1:45301-110824 GCA_933822405.4 Cylindrotheca closterium | reverse complement strand
AATAATCCAAACGAAAACCCGATTTGACACATAACATACCGGTCCATGAAAAATGAAGACGAAGCGAAAATGGCTAGGGTAACAGGTACCTGGTATAGTACTCTTTATGGGCCCTCTATCTCCGGTGTACCAGGAGGTACCGTAGCCTGACCATGGGACGCTTGGTGTGAGATCATTATATTAGAGGTGACGGGAACTAAACATTCATTCGCGATTCTTCCTTACAAGTACTTCAACAACCTCGTATGTTGATCAGAACTTTAAGGTAACTCCGCGGAAGCAAACATATGTACGACTTGATAAATCTGAATGCGTATGCTACGAACAAGTTCGTTAAGTTGTCGTGGATTTGTGGAAATCAATAAATTATTGTGGCATTGTTTCATCGTGATTTTAACGTTGTATTTAGTCCCGTCGATTCGCCATGGAGGAGTTAGCCCTTGCAAGTCGAACTTCTTCCATCCCATGTTTCTGTGTCTGACCAGACTGCCCAATCAGATCGTTTCAAATGGTTGAACCTCTATGTATTTCCGGACGCCGTCGGAAACGTCAACTGAAAAACCGGTAAAGAATATGTTTTACATTTTTTGGCTCTCTCAAATAAAAAAATCACAAGATCAAAAACTTCTTCCCAAAGTCTCACAAAACACAGAATCCAAAAAGATGAACAAAGGAATGGAAATCAGTCTTGTACGATCCCCAGTTTTCTCGCCGGGACAAATCTTCAAGAGATCAGTAGAGACCAAATCAGATGCCTCAACGTTGAGCGCGTCCTTTAGCAGTAGCGAGAGCGGAGTGCCTTCCTCCTCCTCTTCGTCACGGCTGTTGAACAACAAGATTCTCTCGGTTAGCCAGCACAAGAAGATAAACACGAAAGCTCAATGCCTGAAAAGGCTCAAGAAGTATGTCTCCCAGACTACCATTAGGCCCATCTCAGATATCACCATATTCCGATTCGCAAACTTCTACAGATTCGATTACTATGATGCACTCGAAGCCCTGGAAGATTACGACTCAAACAAACGCCTTCGCCTGCAAATGGAAGGAGATTTGTTGCTCCAATTCCAAACCAAGACAATATTTCCGCTTCCCAAGATGAAGACAAAGGACGGCAAATGCGACGTTTTCTATATGCGGCCAAGTCGCTACATTCCTTCCGAGATGAAAACCTCAGATCTCATTGATAACTTGTGCTTTGTTCTGAACGACCTCAGTCGAACCAAGATACAATGTCACAATGGAGTTGCGTTCGTTGCCAACATGAATGATTGGACCATGAAGAACTTTTCTCAAGACTATTGCTCTCAATTCATGCAAGCATTGCAAGGAAAGATGGTCCCAACCAAGGTCCAACTATTTCTCATTGTCAATCCACCTTCGTGGTTTGGGCGTATTTGGAAGCTTGTCAGGCCCATGCTCTCCAGGTCGTTTGCAAAGAAGATCCGAATCATCAAGGAAGATCGATTAGGAGAATTCCTCATGAATGGATACGAAGAGTACCTTCCAGATGAGTTCCACTCTGGATTGAAAGATACGGACGAACTATATGAAGATTACGAAGATCTCAAGTTTTACCATGACGATCGATGAGGCAGCGAGGAGACCGACAATCGTGCCGTCGGTTATTGAGAGATCGATCAATCAATCAATCATTTTAAAAGGGAACTAACTGTACACTCATGGGGCAGCAGTAAACTATAAACCATGTATTTTAGATATTCATACTGTACAATAATCATTCAATTCCTACTGTAGTAGCATTTGCACCCACCAGAACTGGTGCCGAAAACGGCGTTTGCACCACCAGTTACTGCGTTAATACCTACAGTACTGTAGCTGAGAGGTGAAGTCCACGTACGAACTACTCTAGTACCTGGTGAGCAGTCCTGTGATTCAAATGTGACCTCTTCTTCGAATATAATATATGCTGCAAGTTCAAAGTGTTTGAAAATCCGTGCATTAGCCAGGATCATAGAGTATATCGTCTTGCGACGCTACCGTTATGCATGTGACCAATACTATGTTTTTAGAGACCCTTCATTGCAATCCTGTTGCTCTCTCCTCTTTTCTGCTCTCTTCGTTTTCTTCTTTCCTTCCCTTTTCTTCCTCTTCCCCCTTATTTTTCTCCGGGGGATCTACAGTACTTTATCGTACCTACATGGGGGCAGAAGTTGTTCTGCCATGAGGAACATTGCTGTTGGGTGTTGGTGGTGAAGCGAAACGAGCTTCGCGCAATCGAAAATTTGACGGTGCGTCGGAGCTTTGTGTACGAGCCGAAGTTTCTCAAGAGCTGAAGTATCGTCTGATCAATAAATGAGCGTTCGTGTTGAACTACGATCTAAAAGTTCTGTGTTCACAAGCCGAATGGTCAACATCTAAGTGTGCGCAGAAACACTTCTCCAAATGAACTGTAGCCTACCATATATATGTTGGTACGAAAACAAGACTTCACATGTTGCTTCATGTCCCATTGTGTCATAGACATTTCGAACATTTAGGGACGGACGAAAAACGGCTTTGTAATACCTCCGAAACCGACCTTTGTCCGTCCAAATTATTGCATAGCAGCGAAAGATTGATCTGTAACCGAAATCGTACGTCAGCTGGTTCCGAACCCGATTTTTGCGTCGCGCTCACAATATTGCTAGATACCTTTCATAAATTCTCCACACAAAACAGAAATCAACATGGAAGTTGCTACTAGTAGAAGACCCATCGAGATGCCACACCAGTCACCAGGCTTCTTTAAAAGACGAACTTTCAACCAGATGAAGAAGCGATCGCACTCTGCCGACACAGATGATTCGTTCTCATCGCACACACTTGAGACTAGACTTTCAAACTCCAGCAGTTCGCATGATCGAAGTGCAACCGAGTGCCTCATCGAGTTGAGGGATTATTTCAGCAGTCCATCTTCGCCTTCCGTTTCGGATGCCGAAATCTTTCGATTTGCTTGCTACCATAACTTCCAATACAGCGAAGCACTCACGGATATACTCCAGAAGCATGACTCGCGACACATGAACCTACGCATGTCAGGCTTTCTGATGAAACAACTGCAGACCAAGACTCTCTTTCCACTTCCCGGCCTCAAGACCAAAAACAAGAAGTGTGATGTATTCTATATGCGGCCGAGTCGCTATGTACCATCACAGATGAAGACCACGATGGTAATTGACAATCTGTGCTACGTTCTGAATGATCTTAGTCAAACGAAGGATCAGTGTCAGAACGGAGTCGCGTTCATTGCCAACATGAATGATTGGACCATGAAGAACTTTTCGCATGATTATTGCTTTCAATTTATGCAAGCCTTGCAAGGGAAGATGGTCCCAACCAAGGTGGAACTCTTTCTCATTGTCAATCCACCTTCGTGGTTCGGCCGTGTCTGGAAGGTCATGAAGTCCATGCTATCCAAGTCCTTTGCGAAGAAAGTCCACATGATCAAAGAAGATCGACTTGGAGAATTTCTTATGGATGGGTACGACCAGTACGTACCAGACGAATTCAGTGCTGGTTGGAAAATAACCGAAGAGATCACTGATGACTACATCGACTTTAGGCAGTATGAAGATAGCCAGAAGGATACTGGCTTGAGGCTCATACATCCTAGAGGATAAACATAGCTATAATTGAAAACATGCATGTAACCTACCTTTGTTCTAAATACGTATCTTTCTGTACGTGCACCACCGTTCATGATACAATCGGATCATAGTCAGGAAAGAAGCTGAATCATATTGCTGAAGCTACATACATGTACTGACTGCAGTTCAGTAGTCTGGTCGTGTGTACAAAACTAATCTGCGCTATACTCTACCGGTATATGCCCGTTTTGATCGTGTATGTGATCCATATATTTTTAAAACATACCGTATTCATACACATTTTGCGAAATGTTTCAAAAAGTTGGAAAGCCCCACCGAAACGATCGTCGTCCGATTTATCTATTCGTTGTATTATAGGCTCATGATTTCTTCTGCTCAGGTATGCACGTAGCGGGATGTACTGTCCTATTTGAAGATACTGTAGGGTTGGGGTCACCACCTTTTTATTACCAAACGTATGTCATATGTCTCTAAAAATGGCCTGGAACGGCCGGGAAAATCAATATTTACTCCCAAGAATTGAGTGTTAAATTTCTATTTCCCGGCCGTTCCTGTTTCCATTGTGTGAAAAGGTCAACAATATTGAGATCGACCAGAGAAAATAGCTCCTTCATTCTAGGTCAAAATGGTTTGAAGGAAAGTCCGTGATTTTTGTGGTTGAAACCGTTTCCCATAATATGGAGAAGCTCACATAATTCGGAAAAACACATCAAATACAAAACACAAACATGCCAGGTCGAAGCATAGTGTCTACAACCAGAACAACTGCACTTCCATCTTTTTTTTCAAGGAGCCGGACTCCCTCTGGAAGGAAGGATGCGACAATCAATTTCTCTGCTCAGACAAACTCCCGCCATTCGTCCAACAACAAGTCCAGCATGAACTACGGATCACACTCACTCCTCAAGTCCCTTCAAAACATCAACATTGCATTGAAAGAAGCATCCCTGGGTAGCTCTGTTTCCAAAGCAACGGTCTATCGATATTCTTCTTTTTATTCGTTCAACGAAGACCAGGCGCTAAAAGCCATCTGCCAAGCTTACCATCAACGTTACCTTCACCTTACAATGACAGGCGATCTGTTGGCTCAATTCCAAACCAGAACACTATTTCCGCTTACAGGTCTCAAGACTAGAGACCTCAAGTGCAATGTCTTGTATATGCGGCCATGTCGCTTCGTACCAGAAGAGATGAAGACCTCGAATGTAATTGACAATCTGTGCTATGTTCTCAATGACTTATCCCAAACCAAGGAAGAATGTCTCAATGGAGTCGCTTTCATTGCCAATCTGGAAGACTGGACTATGAAGAACTACTCTCATGATTATTGCATTCAATTTATGGAAGCCTTGCAAGGGAAGATGGTCCCAACCAAGGTGGAACTGTTTCTCATTGTCAATCCTCCACGATGGTTCGGCCGTATCTGGAAGGTTATGAAACCCATGCTCTCAAAGTCCTTCTCCAAGAAGGTACACATTATCAAGGAGCAGCGGTTGGGTGACTTTTTCATGGAGGGATACGAACAATATCTGCCAATGGAGTTCGAATCTTGTGGGTGGAGACAGACTGAAGAAATTGTTGAGGACTACATTGACATGAAGCAATACGAAAATGAACAAAAGTTGACGAAGAGGAGCAAGTTTTCGAGCGACTGCATCATTTGATCCGCCTTAATCAACGACAATATTTTCCAGTGGTGTTAGCGCAAAAATTGTGCTACGAAGATTCTACTCGGAGTGTGGTGTCTCCAGAATTTGAGTTCGTATAGTGGCAGTTGATCGGCACTTTGTAGTGTCCTCCTGTCTTTGGCTTTGTTCTTTGGATTTCTACAGAGACATGTCGACCGCCAGCTTACAATAGATCCAGACACCTATTACAAGAAGTAATCTTTAGTCTTCCAATCAGGCACCACACCTGTTGCGACTACTAGTGTTACTTGTTACTTCCCTTCTCTACTGCACTACTCTTTTCCGTTTTGCTAGGAGATCACGGAAAGTGCCTCTCGTCCTATATAGTGCAGTCGCCTCGCTCTTGCTATCGTCAATCGGCATGATGAAAGAAGTCCCATTACACAGATGCCGTGCTATTGTGTAGGTGATTTTAATAAAAGTCTGACTCACGTGATTCAGTGAATACGATTTTGTAGTGCATGCCATTGTGAACAATATATCCTATTCGTTTTATGTTACATCGTGATATTTTAGAAATACGAGTAGATCAGCTCATCGCTGTTGTACCCGCCATTTTATCGCAGATAAATACGCTGGGTTGGTTATTGGAGCCATAAATATTTCAAGACCATAACCAGACCTGCGTCAGCTTCCGTTCAATGATATGATCTTCTCAAACAAATCAGGAAGAAACCCAAACTTCTCGCAAATGTGACCAGGATGTTTTGGTTTTATTTTTGAACAACAAAATTGCAACTTTCTATTTCAGCATGCCTCTCTTGAATTCAAGATCCTCGACGGCCTTGAATTTGTCATCCTCTTCTTCCCACTCCAAGAAGACTCTCAAGAACTCGAAATCCTCGACTTTCAGCTTATCCTCATCCTCCTCGTCTCACTCCAAGACGACCCTCAAGAGCTCGAAGTCCTCAACTTTCAGCGTGTCGTCCCCCAATCCAAGGACGACCCCATCAAAGAAAGTTTCCTCTTTCAACTTTGATCAAGAGCTCCATTGCTTGGCAAAGCTCAATATTGTGATAAAGGAGGACCCGGTACTATCTCAAACAGTCGACAGTGAGTTGATCTATCGGTTCGCATACTTTCACTCATTTGACTACGAAACAGCCCTGACAGCCCTCCAGCAGAACTACAACAGCCGATACCTTACTCTTTCTCTAACGGACAAGGATCTCTTTGCACAGTTCCAGAAGCATACCATATTTCCTCTTCCGGATCTCAAGACGCAAAACAAATGCAATGTATTCTATACCAGGCCTTCTCGATATACTCCAGCAAACGCAAGCAACGACGACACTCGTCTGATAATAGACAATCTGTGCTATGTTCTCAATGATTTGAGTCAAACCAAGAAAGAATGTCGCAAGGGAGTTGCCCTGATTGCCAACATGAATGACTGGACCATGAAGAACTTTTCTCAAGACTACTGCCTTCAATTTATGCAAGCTTTGCAAGGAAAGATGGTCCCTACGAAGGTGGAACTCTTTCTCATTGTCAATCCACCTTCATGGTTTGGGCGTATTTGGAAGGTAATGAAACCCATGTTATCAAAATCCTTTTCCAAAAAGACGCACATGATCAAAGAAGAGCGGCTGGGAGAATTTCTAATGGAAGGATACGAGCATTTCTTGCCGGACGAAATTACTGGAGGCTGGAAACATACGGCAGAGATTGTGGAGGACTATGTAGATCTGAAGCGCTACGAGGACGAACAAAAGCTGTTGGCGATATCATAGAAATCGTCTTGGGCTGGAGAGTGAACAAGTCAGTCAGTCACAGTCAGTCTATCATTTTGTATAAATTAGTAATGGAATAATAGTGAAGCAGCTATTAATAGAATCAATCTATTACTTTTGGATGTGAAGAACGAATGAATGGAATCTTCTTTATAGCCCGGCGATGCTGGTGTAGCTAGTCCGTGTGCTACACTGCTAGTAATACATGGTGTCCAGCTATCAGAATATATTCGAATAGTAACCCAACCTTTACAGAAGAGTTAAAGAGAGAATTATAGATGTATATAGAAAGGCACTTGAGAGTGCTTACGTGGACCTGATGACTAAGGTCTAGTTCTGTACTCAACCGAAGGAGCTTCTATAGAGTCCAAGGTCACTCCAAGGTCATTACACTCTTCCCTTCTATGATCAGAGCTGCTGTGTACGAATATGAAATCTGTCAATTCATCTACAAGTCTAGTATCAATCTGAAAGGATCATCATGTTGCAGTTAGATATCCTCGTGAAAGGAAGGCTTGTAACAAAGGTAATTTTGCATTAGAATTTCCAACCAAAGAGTTCGTGCATGCGGGATTCTTCTTGTAATCAACATTTGCAATACCAGCATCACCTACTAGCGGGGACATCCAGTCACCGGTATCATCTAGTGGTGCATCACGTGTCTTCTTTTATGTCATCTACAGTATGATATCGGCATCGACTATTGGCGGGATCGAATTTCAAATGATGTCGCGAGTGCGCGAGTGAGAGCGCGATGCTCGAACGAACGAACTAGCGATCCGAATAATCGGACTAAAACAAATCGATATTTCCGGGTTATATTACTTCATGGATCAGATTCAACAATGTCTGCACTTCAACTACCGGTACCTGGTACCGTACTCTTGTACCGGTACTGCTGTACTGTACAGCCCTACCGAATAATAAGCCAAAGAGACAAAATGAAAAAAGAGGCAATAAAAGCAAGAGTAACCAATATCACCTCCATCACTTCACTTTACTTGACACCTTGAACAAACTTCCAGTAGTAGTATCGGTTTGATCATAAACCCCCATTCGAATTCATTGCTTCATTCAATCCCACTTGGTGTGGTTGAATTTGTATCTTTTTTCCAAATGGCCCGTCGTTGAGGGCAAAAATACCATTGGAATCTCCTAAATAATGGAAACCGGTCGATTAAATGTGAAACACGTTTAAACTGTACAATGGACGTTGCAACCCGGCTACGTCAGCAATGACAAGCGGCGAACTTGTTCCTGAACCGAACTACTAGCACTTTTTGCAAATTCTGTGGAATTCCATTTGTCTTACACTTAATGAAGATGTCAAAACCTTTCACGGCGGAAGATGCATTAACGACGTGTTTGTCCAACACGTCCGATAAGAGTTCCGAACTTAACTGATCTGTCGATTGTTGATTGGTGGGAAAGCTGAGGAAGCCTCTTGCACTTGACATCTTTTCGTTCGCTTCATTGAAGGGGAAGAAAGGCAAACTTCTCTCACATCTGGTGGGAAAATAGTCTGATCATTTTCACGTAGCTCTAGTAGTGAAGCTTACCTGTTGGCGGATTCGTATCCAAACCATCTCCTGTTTTTTGTTTCTGGCTTCTTTCTCACAAAACATTTCTCACATCCCAAAAACAAAACTCTCAAACTGTTTAAGATGGGATTCAAACTTGCCAAACGATGCAGCAACTCTTCCATTTCCACATGTCCCGAGACACCCACCAGCTCTAGCGAGTTCCTGGAAATTCCAAACACACCAGGACAATCGGTGAGCGAAAAGAATTGCTTTCGGCACTTGAAAAAGTGGTGTTGGGAGAACGATGTGACAATGGAAGACTCGTTGATTATGAGGTTTGCCAACTTTTACAACTTTAACGAAGAGGCTACCAAGCTCGCTCTCGAAAGACATCAAGACAATCACTTCTTGAAATTGCAGATGCGAGGCCCAATCGTCAAACAATTTCAGAAAGGTGCTTTGTTTCCTCTTCCAGGCCTCAAGACCAAAAGGCAACGAAGTGAAGTGTGTTACTTCCGCCCCTCAAGGTTTTGCCCTAAAACCGCTGATTCTTCGGTCCTTATCGAGAATCTCTGTTATGTTCTCAATGACTTGAGCACCACAGAAGAGCAATGCCAACATGGTATTACTTTTCTGGCCAATATGAAATCCTTTTCCACCAAATTGTACGATGAACAATTCTGGTTGGAACTCTTGAATGTCTTGCAAGGCAATGTCATTCCCGTTCATATTGCCTCGTTTATTGTGTTGAATCCACCCACGTGGTTTGGCCGCATTTGGCGCCAAATGAACACACACATGAGTCCCGACTTTTTGAAGAAAGTGAGACTCGTGGAACGGGAAGACCTTCCCGATTACTTTGAACAAGGATACGAAACTTACATGCCATCGGACATGCAAGGTTGGAGAAAAACTTCGGAAATGGTGGAAGACTACATCGATCGAAGGGTGTTCATCGATAAGCAAGCGGTCAAGAAGAAGAAGCACCGGTTCAGTGAATCTCTGGAACTTCGATTGTTGGAAGTTCCACTGGAAGTATAAAATTCACATATATTATATATATATTGCTACCTACAGTCTCCGCGCACAAATACAAATGATGAAATAAATACATTAGAATACTGTACATTTACAATACAACTATCATCTTTTCTCATGGTATCACTGCACAATATCCTGCTACTGTAGTTTCCCAACTTGAAATTGTGGTTCTGGAATCTTGTTGGTTCCAGCCGGCCGGCGCCAGAACTTCACTCGAATCAATAATCGTGATTGGGTTGATCATTGATTGGGAAGTTCTGATCGGCTCGATTACCTCGAATGCACTAAGCACACGCACTTGGTTTTCAGTTTTCCCACTATATATAAATACCGGTACCTACCGTACCGGTATATCTCGATAAACCTGTTGAGATAATCCTGGAGTCTACTCCCATGGGCTACTTGAACATACTGTAGTGGGGCAAAAAGAGTGGCCAAGTATATCTCCGAGGGACGAAATTGTGATTTTGTGCTGTAGTTTCCGAAAATCATGTCCTTTGTTTTTTCTACTGTCATGATGAATCTTGTTGGTAGTTGCCTCCAGTCTTCCGCAGTGCATATAATAATTTAACTTGTTGCCAAGAAGATCAATTTGTAGCATCTTGTTGCAATAATCCTGAAATCTAGACTTGAATATAGGATCTAAAAGAATGTAATATTCGATTTTCCAACAAGGCTCTTGGAAAGTCACAATCCACCATCGAATCGTCTACTGTATTATTGATTATTGATGAATATACTGCAGGTGGTATTAGAGATTAAAACGTAGATGATTTGTTTCTGCAGTAAGCTTATGCCATCATCATCGTCGTCGTCAGAATCAAGAATAATCACCGCCACAACCATTTTGTGTAGTAGTCAAGAATCAAATTGCTTGTTGACGACATCATCTAGTATTCATCATATATTATCATTCACCTCATCGTCGCAACAAATCACAAATCACAAACCATACTCATCCCGTACATCAACCTCACATTCTCATCAACCATCCTAGCCTACACTATTAATTGACAAGCTGTCTACTTGTGTACGGAGTCCTACCTAGCTACAGTACCAGGTACTACTCCAAATTCTTGATGCACCACAAGGCAGCCTTCTTTCGTTCGCGCAATTGTACCAATTTAATGGTAGCATCTCCTTCCACCATTAAATAATTCCCGGAACCCCATCCGGCGGCCGCATTCATCAATGGAGTATTCGACATGTCATTTTCCAAACTCCAGGCTTCTCTTTTTGCCGAATTGTCACTTCCACAAAATTGATTGGCCACACACATGGCATTGCCAAACATGTTGATTCCCACCCAAGTCTCATTGGCAGCAAATTGCAATCCAATGACTTGTTCCATTTCTTCTCCATCTTGGGACAATCGATCTTGTCTCCAAAGTTTAAAAGTGCATCTTGCCTGATTCCATTTGGGCAGGAGTACCAATTTTCCATTGTTCGACACGGACAAGAATTTGCCACTGGGATTGAGTTGGACCGAGACATTGGAATCAAATACAGGTTTGGCAATGGGTACTTTTTCCTTTTTCTTTTTGCTGTTTTTGATATTGTTACTGATATTCTTGTTCGTCGCAATGGTAGTACCAATAGAAGAAGTTGCTACTGCAGTGGTTGCCTTGTTCATAAGATTGGATATAAAGGGAGCCTGTTTCTTGGGGGTTGGTTTCCAAGAGAGTGTCTTTTCGTCCCAGGATTCGGCTAGGACATCGCAAATAATCTTTTTCTTTTCGGGAGTATTGTAGGGCGGAAGAAAGTTTGGCGCAAAAAAGTGGCTGATATTCTGTCGATCGGTAAACAACCAAACCCCGCTGTGGTTGCCAGCAGGAGGAGCAACAGCAGCAGTGGTGGTGGTGGTAGTAGTAGTATCGCCTTCTTCTTTTTCTTCGCCTTCTTTCTCTTCTTCTTCTTTGGCAGGCACTTCCTCCTCCTTCTTTACTGCCTCCTCCTCCTCTTTTTCAATTACAACTTCACCAGTCAGTGTTCGTGGGACCGTATTCAATGGCTTGGGACCTTCAATCCTCCATTCTTGCAAGACTTGTTCACATTCTTCAAAGTATGCCTTTTCATGTTTGGGAGACCGAAACTCTGCCTTGCGTAGAATGGTAGAATGAAAGGGACCGGGACAAAATCGACTGGGAAATTCCATTGCCTTGAAGAGTTGATTGTGCAAGAACCGGAGCTGCCAATTGATCGGCAATCCTTCGTCGTCAATCGTCTTTGGTGTAGGTGCATAGGGTGGTTCCATGTCGAATCGAACTTCCAATTCGGGTGGCTGGTCGGGATTGGCCATGACGGCCGTGGGCAAGACTTCAATTTGAGGAATGAGAATGGTTCCGTTGGTCATGACATCCAAGACATCTTGCAAGGCAATCCCACCCCATTTGGGTTCATAGGTTCCCAAACGAATGATTTCCACATGCCCCGAGTCTTTGGCTTTTAGTTTGTACGATGTCGGTGGCCCTGGTTCTCCTCCACCTACCAACCAACCATCGTCATTGGTAGCGCCAATGTTCTTGTAGTCTCGGTCCTGAACCAAATTGAAATCAAAGGATTCTTGATGGGTCTCCGACTCTGGATGTCCTTTGTCAGACTTGCGGGTCAAGGAAAGACCAATAAAGGCCAAGCCGTCGACTTTGGAGTTCTTGGGGTCCAGAACGGGTGGCATATTATTGCTGATATTATGAGTGTTTGTTGTGAGAGTATATATACAGAGGAAGAATTTTTTACACGGCCTGAAAGATTTTCAAAAACAAATATCCACGATATGATACCGCGGTACGGTATGTCAAAAACGTTACTGTATTTCAAATGGGTCATTTTTGAAGCGATCGCGGACAACTTACAGACGTCAACTTGAAACGACCTCTCAAAGAGGCGTTGGAACCGTTAACTCCCCTAAGTACACTGCGTTTTGCTGCACCCTGATTGGATGAATCTCGGTACTCCTTTGTTTGTTACCTAGCGAAGGATCTCGAAAGAAATAGTTAGGGAATTCGAGAGATCTCGATTTATTTTGATAAAGAAACTCCAAATCGATGGCAAATTCCAGGGAGGGGGAGTCTTTTTTTGTTGGCGGATTGGATGGCGGCATCGCACCAAAGTTCGGAATGGAAGAAAAGGACGAAGATAGAAACTGTGGGGTATGTCTGTGGGGTATGTACCGGTAGATACATACCGCACCCAATCCAAAATGCACTATTGTCTCCCCATCTGAAGAGAGACGAGTGAATGATGCAATGAATGTTAAAAGCTTTCGCAATATATACTGCTGTTTTGAGTCACTGCTCTACTCAAAGTAGTCATATAAAGGTCATAGAAAAGTCTTTTTGCAAGTTTTCGCCCAGCGGGAAACACAAAAAGGCGCAATCGGAAGGAAGCTGCGTCACTTACTCATCACTACCGGTAGAACCTATTACAAGAAAAGAAACGCTGCGGTACTTACCAGTCTAGTCTTGAATTATATATACTTTGTTTGGATTACAGATTGCACCAGAGGAGGCACAAAAGAGAGAGAGAGAGAGAGAGAGAGAAATCATCGTAACATACACACACACAATATATATTCATACATACCAACTTCGCCGCGCAAAACAAAAAACAAATCACAGAATGTCCGAAACCAATGCTAATACTGCAGCAACTACCACTACACAACCAGCCGCACTAGTATGGGCACGGAATCCAGAAGAAGAAGCTGCTGCAGCGGCAGCCGTAATAAAAGCAGCCGAAGAACAGAAACAACGAGAGGAGGAAGAAGCAAAGGATGAAGGCAATACCTTTGTCAATCATGGTGAGTATTTTGTTTGTTTCTCTCTCTGTGTGTGTGTGTGTGTGTGTGTGTGTCTCGCTAGGAGATGATGTTCCTATTCTTTCGCGAGGATGATACGTTATTTGAAACGAATAATATGCATGGAATCGATCTTTGCAGCACCCAATCACACTCTCCCTTTGTCTAACATTATTCTTCGTTTCAATTGAATTCGATTCGATTCGATTCAATTCAATTTAATTCGATCATTATCAGGATTCATGAGATGGCAAAAAGGTCGAGAGGACTGGCATGCCGAGAAACTCAAAAGGATTCAAGAACAGCAAGAACGCAAAGGTGGTAGTGGTGGTGATGGCAATAGTAATAATAACACCATGCCTGACCATTTGCGACAATCCATCCCACTCGATGTGGATGAAATCATTGATATCATCTTTTCGCCTCGTTGGAGAATGGCGGGAGCGGAAACGGGGCCACCCAAACGATTTCCACAAAATGTACCTCTGGTGCAAATGGTCGATGTCCTAGTGGATTTGTGGGAGGCGGAGGGATTGGATCTGTGATTATATATCATTTTAATTATAATTACAAATATATAGGTACTGTGCTGGTAGCTTGGGATCAGCAGTGATTAATATCGGGTAGTCTAATTGTTGTATATAATACGTCACTCTATATTGTGATATTACACTGCTAGCATGGCTTATTATTTTTATTTATCAATAGTGCATACATGTAGTTCAAAATCAAATTCAATCAAATTCAATCAAATTCAATCAAATTCAATCAATCAATCAATCAATCAAACAATTAATCAATCAGCGGCATCATTCATGGGGCGAGGTTTTGATTGTTTCTACGAATCAATCGAATAATTCGTTCTCCTCGTCGAAGATTGGGTTTGGTCCTTGTGGCTGCTGCGGTTGCACCAGCTGCTGTTCTTTGAGTGGCAGTGGCAGCGGTAGCAGTCGTAGACGCTCTTCGTCGTTGCAAGAAGCCAACTTGAAGGTTGTTGAACGAAGGAAAGGTATTTCCATTTCCTCCGCCATCGCCACTATCATCTTCACGTCGTTGACGCTGCCGTTGTCGTCGTTGTTGACGTTCTTCTTGTTTCAGTTTCTTTCGCTCCAATGCGGCCAACTCGTCTAGTTCCACTTGCAATTCATGTTCCAACAATTTGCGTTCCTTGCGATACGAACCATCGCAAGCCCATTTTTCATAATCTTGTTGCAAGCCTTCCAAAAAGGCTTCCAACAACAATCCAAGAACATATTTCATGACCATGTTGCCAATCTTACTCAATAGTCGTTTGGGAATCATCTTAATGCGTTTGACATTTGGTGGATACACATCAATGGCCATGTCGGTCTTGATGCGAATGACATCTTGTGTATTGTTGTTGGGATCCAACGTGACCAGGCAAGAAGAAGAGTCCAATGATGATGATGATGATATCGGTGAAGATGATGTAGAGGAGGCACCGATCCTACTTGATGATGACGATGAATTCGACCTCGACCTCCTGGGATGAGTCTTCTTCTTCAAAGAGCCACCAATATCATAATCATCATACGGCTCTTCGTCATCAATAGCTTGTTCTTCTTCTTCATCATCATCGCTTAAAAAGTGCAGAATGCCTTGCCGTTGCTTTTCCCACGTCAATGTTGCAGAAACATCCAAATCGTATCGATCGTTCAGTTTCCATTCTTCCACTGCGGGGGATCCTTCAATGGAACACGAGATGGATTGAATGATTACCTTGTCGGATTCCACAGTAACCTTGGCCCGTACTTTGGGGATTATCTCAATGTCTCCTCCATCTTTTGTCGAAATGGGAAACCGAATGGGAGGAACTTGCAAGGTAAACTCGTCAACAGAGCCGTGGACCCGTTCCAAAGAACCATTAATTGGCAAGGGTACACAGGCATATTGAGCCGCAGGAAGTTGCATATACTCTTGGAGTAACCACGTTGGTTCTTTTCGTTGTTGTTTGTTATTCAAGTCTTCTTTTGGAATCAAAGTCTTGACTTTCTGAACGGCTTGTCTGTGTATTCTCAGTTTGACAGGTCGTTCCCTGTGATTGTTGTTGTTCTTGTTGTTGTTCATGTTGTTGTTGCCCATGAAAGCTTCAGCTACCATCAAAATCGCAATGAGCAGCACCATGATCATCTGCATGTTTGAGGCGAAAGATGGCATTGTCATTATACTGTGGGCGTACAAGTATGGAATGGAGTATATGAAAAACTTAGATGTTTCTGAGAAGTCTGATTTTTCAAGGAGAAACACAAAAGGTATTCAACGTCTATGAAGGATCAGAAGATATGGATGGTTATGGAGGAACAAATGAGCTGATGAACGTTATCCTTGCTTCACAGTTTGGAACAGTACAGGAACGCCTTGCTTTTCTTGTGTAGCTGCGTTGGAATTTCCTTTTTATCTAATCTTTCCTTCTTGTCTTCTCACTATATTTTTTTCTGATTTTCTGATGGATTTGTCGCGTTTCGTGGGAGTCGGAACCCTCGTTGGAGTCCTACTAAGAATCCCGTAGAAGCGTGACGTCATGAATTGAGGCTTCGAACTAGCGAGTGACACCACCAACTGTCACCCTGTATTTTCGACCTCGTGATGACAGGTCCCCTGATCCACTGACACCTTCTCTGTTTTAGATGATGAAGGATTTGCCAATCTTTGCCATCATCGATCATCATCGTCGATCATCATCATCGATCCAATAATACCATCACTACAGTTGACGGGAAATGAAACGAGCATCAGCATATCAGCACTTTTGACTTATCATAATGATATTTAGAAAATTTTCAAGAGCTGTGAAAATAGGAGGATCTAAAAGTAACGTCTGAAAATGGTATCTTTCATTTCAGGATAGATCTTGATCATTCCGGTACGTATTGGTTGAGATTCAAAAGAGTATTCGCTCGACTTCAGCGCATAGATAGAAGGGTACCGCGTCGGCGTGAGTCTTCACAACATCCATCAGTTCCTCGTCGTCAATCTTGGAACTACGGTCGTCATTGCAACTGACTGAAATTGTCTGTTCCCGCCTACGACATTGTATATGTTTACAATTTTATAATAACACGCTCGTACATTTTAAAATACAATTAGCTTATGTCATCATTCCGACCCCAACAAACAGCTTGACAATAGCCTGAGGAATTCATCGACTAGATAGTACAGTCGCGACTCTATGTATCGTGTCAATGTGCCTGTCTCTTTCATCTCATCTTTCTTCATCGACCGGCGGTTGGAGTTCACGCAGCACAACCATATGCAACAACGTCACTTCCAAACCGTCCAAAGAAAAATCAATCAATCGAAAGGGACAATCGTCACGGGTACACAGAATCTCATCCCAGCTTGCCCAAACCATGCATGTCTCCAACCAGAATGACACATAGCCACAATTGTAATGTACTTCTCTCCGTTCTCCTATTACCTACTAGTCGTGTTTTCAAAACTTCACACCACCAGTAGGTAGAATTGCCACACACAATAAGCACCACATCATATTTTCTTTCACAGTTTTTATAACAAATAAATGTTCTTCAAGATCTGCCATTTTCATAGTCGTCAGATCTCTCTATTAGTCTCTTATTCAGCACGATCCATAGCTTCCTTAATAGGCATGCAGCATCCAACCTTGGGGTAGAGAGTCAATCCAGCAACGGAAACAAGAGCTGGGACTTCCTCGTCACAGGGAAAGGCAGCGGTAATGGCAAAGCAACAGGCATGAAGCTGGGCCTTGCAGCAAGCCATACCGTCGCATTCCACGTCAGGTCCACAGCAAATGCAGGGAAGACACTCGGCACCTATGTGTTTCATGTAGAGAAGCAATTAAATGAGCGTGAGTTATTGGATGAGAACAGTTAGAGAATTAGAAAATCTTCAAATCAATCACTGCAATCACTCATAGATCCAATCCAATCCCATTACAGCAGATAGTTCAGTCCAATTACACCCCTCCCTCAAACTTATATCAGCGCTTACCTGGTTGACAGCAAACCTCGCAGTTCAAGCAGCAAAGTCCAACTTTACCGGTGCATCCACAGCAGTCCCCTCCTGTGTAGACACCCATATGAAAGCAGCATCCGGCGCAACAAAGGATGATCTTTTCCTCATCAATAGCATCTCCGTCTCCAACGCAGCACATGTTTTATATCTGTTTTGATTAGTTAGTTGTAGGTAGATAGTTGTAGATAGTTGCGATTAGGCAAGAATGAAACAATGAAATAGATTGGAGGAAAAAGATGCGAAACAAGATCCAGCTGTTGATATCATATGTTTGATGTCTTGCTGGTACACTTATACAGCATCTTTCAGTACTCGGTTTACGTTGGAATGTCTGCAGACTGTCGCACTGTCGCCAATCCGCTCACAAAATCTTCTCACTAATTGCAGGAAAGCAGGATTCATTCTAAAAATATGAATGCAATCACACATGCATTTATCTAATACACACTGATACTATATTATCGAATTTCAAAATAAAGCGTGATCTTCCGGGTAGAAATTCATCTTGCTCAAATCGCACGCGTGTAAGTCTCCGGAATAGAATTGGATCCAAAACTTGGTAGGATGCAGTTCCATCATGTTGTCTTCTTTGTCGTCGTCTTCAGCAACCGTTAGTACCTTGCCAAGCCAATACGACTTGTGTACATCCCAATAGACATATATGCGATCTCCCTCCTTGACTGATTCTACCTTGCCTTGGTCGTTTCGTGTCGTTACCAAATAGTCTGGTAGGTCGTCATCCAATGCCAAAACTTGATGTTCGTTGGTATCATAGGTCACCTCGATTTCCGTTTTATCCCTGCTATCTATAGTCGCAGAGTAAAAGGAATTGTCCGAAAAGCCATACCATAGCAGCAGGCGATTACCAACTTGCACTCCTCCCCGGTCCAAAATGTTGTTGTTGTTGTTGTTGTTGTTGCTGTTGAATGATTCTTGGGGAATAACACTAGTAGGCTCATGAGTTCCATGCGACAATAACAGTGTATGCCTTCGCAATGGACTGATCCATTCAAAATTCTCCGGTAGGTCGTATTGGACATGGCAAACGTCACCTTTCGTCTCGGTAATCATGCCACTCCAATAGTTTTGATATTCCCACGACCAGACTGCGACTCGTGCGCCGACCTGCAGTTTGCTAGCATCGGGGGAGTGGACCGTCTTGATCAAGGCATACTTGACAAGACTCACAACGGATACCTCCTCCTCGCCACCCCATTTATCAAGACTCAAAACTCTCACTAGTTCCTTGACTTCGCTGCCAGGAGCATCGATAAGGAAAGAGTTCTTTTCGGTTTGAAAGAAGACACACAAATACAACAGCAGCCGCATTACGCAGGGATGGTGGATTCCCAATCGGTTCAGATTCACTTCGAATACTGGAACAATCTCATTCAGGGCGTCCATGGTGGCCCAGACTTCCTTGACCTTGATGAATCTCGAGATTAGCGTTTCAAACACCATTGGGTGATTGTATCCCAAGACACGCTGTTGTTCTTGGACGAGTTCGGCAACATAGTCACGGCCTTCTTTTCCAACCATGACATCCGCCTTGACGTACTTGGCATACAACGTGATGGGATGCCTTTCATCAAACTGGGAAATTGCCATTGCCAAACCCATTTGAATTCCATAGTGAATGGATTCAAAGTTCATTTCGGGAAACAAGATATTTGGAAGCTCTACCCGTTTCTCAACATCGTCGTGGTATCGTTGTGCATAATAGATGGACCAGTCATAGCTGCAGAGAGCTTGGGACAAGCCAATCAGCAATCGACAATAGATGGAAGCGATGACTCTTGAGGAAAAAGTGGTGTCATCCTTCATAATCCCATCCATCGTTTGGGTTAGGATGCGAATGGCTTGATCAAAGTAGTAAACTGCTTTGGATGCCAGAGCTGCCTTTTGCAGAGACTGGTCATCGTCGCTCAGCATTTGGGCTTGTCTTAACTTGAGGTTGCCCAATCGCAGCAAGATTTCCGCCGTTTTCTCTTTTTGGTCCATGGCAGCAGTAGTGTTCAAGGCTTCCACTCCAACGTCCACAATTTCTGGGAGGAGGTTCATATCCATGATTTGCGAAGCGTCGGTAATGGGTTGAAACGGATATTGCTGAGCGAATTGATAGTGCTTCAGCCCTTGATCTTGCATCAATTCGTGGTATGACTTTAGATGAAACTCGATTTGAATCATGTAACCAGTCCTGAGGCATCTCGCAGTTACCTTGATGTCCCGGTATCCATAGGTGAGATACGCTTCTGACTTTTCAAAGCCATTTTGGACATGATTGACTTGCCAGTCTTTTGCCAAGTCACCGTGACGCAACCAATCCAACATGTTTCTGATTTGTGCCAAATCCTCTACCACAATACTCGTGCCACAACGAAACAGGTCAATGACACGGCGAATATCATTCTGAAAGTCGTCGTTTGTCGACCGTTCCGTTACTTGGCCTTGCATCATCGTCATGGGCCCTTTGTTTACTTGAACGCCAAATCCTTCTTGGATTGTTCGAATCAACGAATCGAAATGGGGTTCTGTTTGTTGTGACATGTTTGCCAACAAATTGTATTGATCGTGCAGGCTGAGACTATTCCATATTTCTTCAGTCATGGTAACATTATGCCTCGGTGGCAATGTATCACCTGTAGATGAGGCCCCCATTGCAAACATGCTCCCGCTGTTCTTCAGTTGGTCATAGAGGGTATCGAATTTCTCCATGAATTGCAGCAATTGTGTCACATCTTCAAACTTGGCCCATTCCGCTCTTGCTTTTTCCTTCTTGACTTCGTCATCAGAAGTGGTCATGGATCTCATGATTGATTGGACTTTGTGGCTTTGTTAGAAGGAATCTATGACATGAAGCACGCTATATACTGTGTGTTGCAGAAGAATATGATTTGAGATCGCATCCTGCGATGTGAAATTCTGATGCGACGCGAGACTTTTTTTTATTTGCGGTCGAAGAAGTCAAACGAATCAATTCACTGTGTAGATCTTTTATAGAGTGAAGGTCTAACTCTTTGGGATAACGGAGCAGAATACCGTATCCAACAATTCTGTTGAAGCTATAGGAACATTATTATTATTTATATCGTATTTCGATAGTAGGAGATTGGTATATTGCAGACTATTATCACGAGGTAGTGATCCATCCATATCGTCGTTACTCAATCCTCCCGCTTTTTATAGACACTTCTGAAGTTGACAATAGATGGCGTTGGTGCTCCGAGGAGATTCATCGTTTATCTCTAGCCCGCTATCATTTCCTCCCTTAGCGAGATAATGCCACCTGTTCTGTTACCACCACTGAATTTGACAGTCATCGGGCAGTATTCGGTTGGTCGGTATCATCATGGAGGTACCATGAATTTCATTGGGAGAACCCATCATGTCTTGTAACTTTGGAGCTTTCTGATAACCTCGCCCCAAGTACCAATCATTTAGCTTGCCCGATCCGTTATCATCTACCACCAACATTTGAAAATCGCAGGCTTGAATCGACTGAATGAGGGAAATGACTTGAAGAGCCAACGTCCCGACGTCTCTCTGTTTGTTTCAAATGAGGAGATACGATTATATTACATTCATTCATGATGAGAACATGTGGAATGGCGGGAAAGTGACAACTCAGCGTACTCATATTCCAGCATATTACCGTGCATATATGTACTCACCTTTCGGTATTCTTCCTCGACAAACATGTAAATGATGGCTCCTACCCGGTAGGGCCGATTCGCATCCAAACCATACAAATCATGAACCGTCTCTTGAATCGGCTCGTTCGAAGGTCCCGCCATGGTGGTAAATCCAAATCGTCCAATCTTTATTTTGCGCCGCCTCCAAGGAAATAATATTGACTTTTTATCGTTGCACACATAATGTGCTTCCAACAGTGCTTGACCTCCCTTTGGGCACAAGACGAGAGGTAGCTCCTGTTTTTTGATCAAGCAATCCAGACGAATCAAGTTGGCTGCAACCTTGAGCCATATTCGTTTCCAAATGGGGACATCTCGAGAAGGCTTTAGCTTCCACAAAATGTCGGCATGCGTCAATAGTTGACGATTATTTGGAGGAGACGAGGCGTTCTTTTCGTCGTTGATCTCCTCCTCATCATTGGAAGGAGACTGAGACTGAAGCTCGGTTTGCTGACGTTTTTGTGCATTCCGTTGCCGTATTCCGGTAGAGGTATCTTTCGCAGTAAAAGACTTCTTGACAGGTTCAAGACTCGGTTGATAACTTCTGTGACGATGTCGTGTGCTTGGCGAATGAACCTCAGGTGGAACGAAGGCATCCAGATAGACCAGTGATAAGATCAGAAGCAGGAAGATCAAGCCAAACCCCTTCATTACGACCAAAAGGAGCGATTGAAAAAGATCAGATGAAATTGTTGTCTGTGGTAATGCAAGCAACGTGGAATATAGTGATGTATGGCAAGTGTAATGTCGTTGTTGCTGTTTTTGTTTTGCGGTGTCATGATGACATGATGTATATAACATCACATATGCGTGCATTTGGTCAAACGAGTCGACACTGACGTCATTCAATCATTAATTGCATTATCGCATCAGGTTTGATGAGAGTTTCGGAGTATACCGTCTTGTCCTATGTGAGAGAAGCACTGAGTCTAATATCTACCGTATAGCATAACTATGTGGAACACTTCGGGCGAAACGAGAAAGCTTTGGAAGGGGATCCGTCTCTAAAAACTGTGAGACGACAATAAGACGATGATGCGACGCTGTCGAGGACCGCACATTCAGTTTTGCCTATTGAACCCATTATCACTGATTTTTTCAGAGTTTCCAAAACACATCTCCAATCTTATCCCTTTTCGGACTTTCAAGTTACACCCTCCCATTTTCTATGATGTGGACCCCGCCGATTGATTGGTTCTTTTTTTTCTTTCATTCATTCTTTCTTTCTTCATTCATCATCATAATCAGCAGAGAGCGACACAATCATCATCATGCAAACACTAAATCCTCATTTAATTGAATATTTGTTTAATCGTCTTGAGTGTATTTTGAAATGTCAGTAATGATATCCATGTAATCGGTCTTTCCGTAGATTCTCTTGACTGGGGTTCCATCCTTGAAAAGGATCATGGACGGTGATTTCGAATCGGCATCCCATAGCTTGGCCAATTCAGGGTAATCTTGTTGCTTGATGCTGACCATGGTAGCTCGCTCCTTCAACAAAGCCTTAGTGGTCAAAAGGTCCGACTAAAAATTCCATATCATGCAGTTGGTTTGAAAAAGAGCACGATTGAATTCAAAAAATGTTAGACAGGCAAAACATCATGTAATATCATGCAGTCCAATTCACCACACGCGGTATTCACGAGGCCAGAAAAACCGGTACCTATCATCATGTGATCGTTTTCACTTTCACATACCTTGATGGCTTCTTCAGTGGTGGCATCGTAAAAGTTGATCAAAACTGGCTTTTCTTCAGGGAACAGAGCCAAGATTTCGTCCATTGTTTTGTACTTGGCATTCAAGGCCGAAGACGCCGCTCGGAACGAGGTTGGTTGAGGAGCAAAGGCCTCAGCAGTGGAAGCCAAGACGGCGATAGTAGATAGAATGGAAAGCTTCATCTTGATTAACTGCGTGTGTGTGTGTGTTTGTGTGTGTGGAAGAAAGTCTTGGTTGAGGACGGATGATGTCAGGTTTCTGTATTTGAATTTTTGGTTGTCGTGATAGCTCCGATCCGATCGAAGCTCGTCGATCTTGCCATGTTGTTGACGACGGATGGACAGACTTTGATCCACGTGGCAGTACAATACCTACCGGTACGTGTATAACTCATAAAACGGGAGCGATCCGATATTGATTCCTTCATCATTCAATCCCCCAAATTCAAAATGCAACCTCGTCTTCTTCACTATTTCAATATTACTTCGGTGCTGGCCTCACCACTGGACTACTATATGCGGCTATTTAAAATCAATTTTTTAAATCCAAAACTATTGTTTCAGTTGATTGCGATTATACGCATACGCAGCATCAGATTCTTAGCAGCAGAACCTATCCATGTATGCATGGCATTTTCGTCCTCGCTTGCTCAAGGCGACAGAACAAGAAGTGGAACCGCTCTGGAAATAAAGCGAGCCTTCCTGTCGTTTATGTTCATTCTTGACTCCAATCTAGGTGCAGCAGCGACTTCCTGGGACTTGTGCAATGGAATGCCCCGAGTGGCAACTCTTTGGACGCAGGCATAGTATCCGGATTCTTCAAATTGACGAAAGTTCTTGCCTACCAAGGTGATGGTTATAACATTCCCAATAACCCCACTCGGAAGCTCATGATATTGCCAAGCATTGTTTCGAGGAGGCGGAGTATCTAACAGCGGGGACTCGTATGCTGGAGTCTGCCGAGCCAAATATTTAAATGCTTCGGCTGTCCTCTGTTCCACGGTTAAGCTTTTTGATGCCGTCATTGGCAACATATCATAAGATGATATCCATACTGTAGATGGACAGGTTGTATGTGTCTGATAGATTGGCTCGGGGGGTGCCTCTTCCCCGTCGGCTGCCTCGTCTGCCACCAAAGAAACGGTTGGAGAAAGAGGTGGAAGATTGTAGACACGGACTATCCACTTCTTCCACGAATAAGTTTGCATCGTCCAATCCGCATAGGGCTTGATTGCGACTTCTGTGACCAAGGTTAGTGGATATCTCGTCGAAAAGGCCAAAGTTTCTGGCAGATCTGGATCACTGCGAGCCACACTACTCCACCACGGCTGCCGAAACGAAAAGACGGATGCCTGTCGTCCTTCCATCACGGTAATATCCGAGATGCGGTCACTGTTTCGGATACGATCCCAGTCTGGTGGTCTTTGCCGCAATGAATTCTCTTCCAAAATATTTTCAATGCACTCGTGAGGATGATCGGTACTCGATGCCAAGCTCACCACTCGTTGCAAACCATCTAAGCGATGGTGAAACAACATACTGGCGTCCGTGCGGCGATAGAGAACTGGCCCATGTTCTAAAAATGACGGAGGATCCACATCAGAAGATTTTGGATCTTCAGAGGTAGCAGAACCTTCGCCCCCAGTTCCATCAGCTGTATTCTTAGCAACATTTAGGTGTTGAACCTTGTGTTCCAAGAACCAACAACATCTTTGTAGCTGATGTTGACCTAGACCTTCGGGTAGCTCATAGGATCGTTCACCACCCGAAGCTTTATTGGAATAGCGCTGCTGATAGACCATTTCCTTCAATTTTCGTTGCCAAAACTGATCTCGTTTTGCCAAGTTGCGAAAACGATTCGAAACTCCTGAAACCGACTTTACGAGTTCTGAAGTCAGTAGCCAGCCAAGAATCTCCTCCATTATATCATCGGGAATCATAGTATTGATATCTAACGGCCCATGTGGAATCGACATGCTAAAAATTGGAGTGAAATAGGAGGGCAAAAGGTGAGACACGTACAAAACCTCAATCGACGGAGATTGCAGCTTCTACGACAATAAAGGCAAACCTGACTTACGTGATGAGCTGCTATATATCTGGAGCTCTTTGGTGTTCTGGGCTCTG
Source organism: Cylindrotheca closterium (assembly GCA_933822405.4). Taxonomy (NCBI): domain Eukaryota; phylum Bacillariophyta; class Bacillariophyceae; order Bacillariales; family Bacillariaceae; genus Cylindrotheca; species Cylindrotheca closterium. The sequence goes on along the minus strand of CAKOGP040002347.1, from coordinate 85,884 downwards.
CAAATAGACTAAGCAGCAAGACTTATCCACCTGAACAACACACGTCTCGATAGTGATGATATTACTAGCGGTTTGCTTCGTTCTGTATTTTTCGATTTCTTCACGTGTCGTGTTCTTTGACCTTTGACACTATTTCTGTCCAGGGGATTACTTCGACTAAGATGACCAGCCGAACGCCGGCCGAGCTAACTCAAACAACGGAAAACGGTCAAAATACTGAGCGAAAACACAACGAAAACTTGGACCGTTGGGATAAGGGGCCAAGCCAGTAGTATACAGTCTCTCTTTGCTTCTGTATCGAAGATGGCTCAGGAATCTAGTCGGAATGGGAAAAGTACCTTCATCGTAGCCTTTCTTGCCTTCATATTTGGAATGAGTTTCGGGTCCATGCGGAATGTCAACAAATCATTTTTCGACGTTCCAATGATGGAGGGGTATTTTCCAACAACAGTATCCTCAGTGACGGAAGTCAATGATGACGATATCTCATTCAATCAAACAATGACAGACGATGATATGGTTAATATTCTGTACACTCTATCTGGAAATGATCCTGGCTTCCTTTCCGAATTCAGCACTTCACTCAAGTCGGTTCTCATGAATAGCCCACTCGATAAGGACCTGACAATACACTTAGTCTCCGATGAGAAGGCCCACGCTGGGATTCAAAATATTCTATATGGAGAAGAAAGTGGTTTGAACGAGATAATATCACGTAATCAAATCAACATTCGGACGTACAATGTTCAGAAGTATATTAAACTTTGGCAAGTTCTGATTCGCACCAAAACAAACAGTACGGTCAATCAAGTACATACCATGGGAACCTACTTTCGATTATTCGCCCACGAAATATTGCCAAAAGACGTCGAACACATAATATACATGGACACCGACATTGCCATCATGTCCAACCTGGAACAAGTGTGGAGGCTACGTGACGATACTGTTCTATTCCAATGGGGCCGTTTGCGTTGTGCTGGCTTCTTGCTGATCAATCTTCCAAAGTTTGGGGCAAGGTTTTGGGATCTAGTCACACGCATCGAAAAAGAGCACAGCTTACAAAAAGTGTCGAAAACCAAGACAACAAACGATCAATTGCTGCTTCAGGCCGTCCAGAAGATCTATCCCGATCAAATTGGAAGGTTGCCACCCGATTGGGATATTCATGTTGGAAGTGGTGTATACGCATGGAAAACACGAGACAAAGTTCTAAGAGAAAGACCGAGAGCAGGATTTATACACCTGAATGGTGGAAGCCATTCCAAGGCATCGGCTTTTGACGAAAATATTCTCGTGACGGGCGCGAAATTCAATCGCACTTGGTTGGTGGCACAATATTATGCAACCTATCCATGGCAATGGGCGAAGTTCAATCTAGAGAGTCAAGCAATAGATGGCAAAGGGGTGCCAATTGACATTGAATACTCACCAATATGACTATGATTTACAATAGCAGGTGGGATAAATGTACAATAAAACATACTAGAGTCTTGTATTGATACGCAATGGTTGGAGAAAAATGTACATATTTTAAGCAGGTAGCTTGCTGGTATCAAAATTGATTTTTTCAGACGGATTGCTGTCCTCCGAGCCAGGACACTCGAGGGGGTATCTTCAATCCACAATACCTTTGTCAAAAGAATTTCGTCTCACGGGAGGACGAGGTGGACATGCTGGTAGCCTCGTTGTTGTGACTGCACCAGAGGACGACTTGTTGGAAGGCATCCATCGATTCTCGCTGCATCGACTGCGACGATGACCCGACGCTCCAGTCCGTGCGCTTGGTCTTGTGTCTCTTTGAATATCGGGCCAGGATACCCGTTTTGTAGTTCGTGACGTCTTTTTGGCATCTGCAGCCGTAGGCATTGTTGAACGATGACCACTTTCAAATCTTGTACTTACATGCGAAAATCTTGCATTTTCAACAATTACATTCCTCTGCGAAAACTTGTTCATACTGCTTTCGTTGTTTGGACCTAGGGAGTCGCTTAGGAAAGCATCTATAGGTAAAGTCATTACTCTTCCTTCAAAAGTGAGAGTTTCAGCTTGGAGGTAATTTTTATATAATTTTTATGAGAACAAAAGAAATCTAACTCGAAGAATAGTTGACACTTCTCGACGTTGTCGAACAAGCCCAAAGGAATTTCCAATAAGTACTTTGATCGTACGCCACGTCAAGATTTAGGATGGGAGTAATTTGCACGAACAACCAAGGAACAAATTGGCCCCACCAAAATACGCCAAAATATTACAATGTAAAAAATAGCTAGAAGGCTAAACTTCGAGGCACTCGCAAACGCGAGTATTGGAACGAATATCCAATCCCAACAAACCGCAACGTTAACAATGTGCTTTGGCAATCCGAATCGTTTGGAAGCACAAGACTTGGCGTTCTCGTTGGGACAGATCACAATTGACATCCGCTGATGATAGCTGATGAAAGGTTTTTTTTCAAACGAAGGAATCATCATCATCATGGAAACTGTCGAACTGTCAGAAGCTGGTCAGAACAAGAGGAGCTATAATCTTTTGAAATGGCAGAGTGAAGAGAACCCAATACTATGCGAGTACCAGCACTACCCCAAACCGAAGAGAACCCAAAACTCAACGAGCAACAGCAGCCCCAAACCGAATCGACTGAGAGAGAAAACCAGAAAACTTGGACTACTGTACAGTGTATTTCACCTGCGGTGCGGCTTTCACCACCTCCTCGTTCGGCGTATTATTCAATAAAAACCTAATTATCAATCAGTCACATGTATCAAACCTAGTACACAGAAATTCGATGCTTGAATCATCTGCTGGTTGAATGACTGACTCACTCATTCATTGTCTCGGAGAGATTGATCCATTCGTCTATAGTGCGATGAAGCTGGAAGCCACATATGATTATTCCAGTTGAATAAGTGGAATAATGAATGAATTACCAATCAATCATCCCAAAAATCATGTTCTCTATACATCCAGCTGCTTGGAGGACTCGAATCTCTGCAACAGAGCAGACACTCTCTTGCCTCCCTTCCTTGGACCATTCGCTGGTGACCCAAACGGCGTTGACTTGTCGCCCTCGTGACTATGCATGGAAGAACTCGACGAAATCACTGGCATGGACGCCCTTTTGATGGGAGCAGCAGATGTGCCACCAGCCACCATTACAGATACAGGAGATGTCATCATTGCTGACGAGATATCGCCCTTGATGACATAACTTCTACGCTTGACTATGGGAGAGCCCAAGAAATCCGTTGGTCTTGCTTGCATTTCATCATTGGGGTCTGGAGCACCCCATTTGTGCCCAAACGACTTTTTCTTGGAAGAGACTATTGGAGACGACAAGGGAAGGATATCCGGAGGTCTCACCCCAGATTCCTCGCTGGTTCCATGGAAGTCACTTATCGAGAAAGCCTTTGCTCTCAGCATGTCCTTGTACTTTTGAACACTAGGATCTGAGCTGTCTGTTGGCATACTGAGACGGGCTGAGGAAGCGCTGGATTTTTGATAAGCACCATTGCTCATGACAGCCCTTCGACCACCACCAATTGCCGGAGAAGCTGAAAATGGGGGATCCAAAACGTTCTTCTTCATTTCAGGCCTTTCAGACTTGGGAGTGGCAAGGTCATCATCACCTGGTTCATCAACATTATTATCTTCAGGTGGTGATGGAGGAGGCGCCACACCCTTTGGCTTGATAGTATAGCTCTTTCTGGTGGAAGCAGTCGGAGATCCCAACCAATCACCGGGCCTCGCAATGTTTGCCGGGAGATCCGAGTTGTCAAACTTCCTTCGAAGGCTTTCCTTCTTCTTGGTTGAGGTAGGGGCCGAATGTGGATACTTGGACAAGTTCGGATCCGGCCTTTCTGCCTCCTCAAAAGGGATCAGTTTAGAATCTCCATAGAAATCACTGCTGCGGAGAACACCATCTTCGTAGATATTGCCATATAGAGATCGACTTTTGACCATGCCTTTGTACCTGTTAACCATTTCTTCTGATGCGGGAGCCATAAAAGTATGGCGCCGTGGAGCTTGGATTGGTGTTGAGGGTTCTACATCAGCATCAAACTGATCGCTTTGTTCGCTCTCTTCTTCGTCGTCGGTTAGGCCAACTTTTGTCTCACTTGAGACTCTCTTTTCAGGATATCTAGCAGCCAAACCGAAGTCTGAGCGTTCAGAAAACCTATGCGAAGTCGATATGTCATCCTTTTCTTGAGATTCTCGTGACACTTCAGAAGACACAGAAGTCTTGCTATGATCAGTTGTGATTGCAATCAAAGCGCTTTCGTCAATAGTGGCTTCGGTCATGCTGATGATGATGATTATGGAGATTTGGAATTGAGAACTGTGTGTTTGCGTGAAACATTCAGTATGAAGTAAGATGCCTTCTGATCGATCAACAGTTCACACTCGAATGGAAAGCGACGATAAGATCGAAGCAGCCCGACCGAAAATGTGAAAGAACTGTCAGTATGTGCGAAGGTTCTGTTTTTAAGTTTAGCGACGGGTCCAAATTTCATGATTTTACTATGACTAAGTAGCACTGAAATCAAGACTACATAGATAAGGCACTAAAACTAAATCTCTATGATTGGCGGGCTTGCTCTCTTATTTAGAAACACAGATTGTAAGTGCGGAAAATCATTAAGGAGGTTTGATGGCATGGCAAACCAAGGGGTTCACGCAGATGCCATATTTGAAGCGACAAATGTGAACCGTAGATTTACCAAAATGCCCTCTGTGTCATGAAATTGTCAAGACAAGAAATGGTACCAATACCGGTAGGAGTAGAGACATTAGATTCATTCGTTTTTGGACTCCGGTGAAATCACAGAATATACCCCGTGCTAGATTTATAGTCAGGATGTTGCTTTTACTGGTACTATGTGTGAACCGAAGGGGGATCCTTGCATTTTGTGACCAATGATCCTATAATGCCTACCAGTACTAGTAGGTGTGAGGTAATCTCTCCACAAACGCCGGTCCCTGCAACACATTATATATCAGAGATGCGGCAAGATGATCCTCCACATTGTTGTTCTTGACACTGTTGGTGTTGGCAGCAGCGCATTGCAATACGTTGGACCACAGTGCTAGTGGACACGAGGATGACGATGCCTTTAGAATCCGAGCAAAGTTGTCATCCAAAGCCTTTTGCAAGGCAGCTGAGTGATTTTGGTACAATGGTAGTTTCCAATTGATATCTCCTCCCAAACAGCATAATTCAGGATTTTGTTCCAAGATCGTCAGCAAATGATTGGACTCCTCATTTGTATTATTATTGTTGTCATTATGCTTGTTGACAACTGGATTGCCCTCCAAGTTGAGCGATCTCAGCCTCGTCCTTGTTGTTCTCGTTGGAGATTTCTTCGTAGTACGAGGAGTGGTCTTCACCACAACAAGAGACGACAAGGATCGAATGTTATTACCAGATAGATTCAGTCGTTGCAGTTGTGGACAGATTGGCAGAATTTCTCGCCAAATGGCTTTCAAATGTTCATTGTTCAAATCGCACATGGACAACCGCAGTGACTTTAGATTCTTCATCGCGCCGCAGCCATCACCGGCGAGATACATTTTGAGTTTTCGAATTTGAATTTCGGATCCATTGATTTTGAGCTCTTCCAGAGTAGATGGAAGAGAAGGTCCCATTGGCAACATCATATTGGATATTTGCAGCACTTTGAGATTGGTGGCCTCGACAATGGACTTGGGCAAAAAGGTCATGCGATGACATGCCTTGATACTGATGTGTGTCAAGGAATCCGGAAGGGGTGGGAGCTTGTCAAGCGAATAGCATTCGTCAACAATCAATTCCTTTAGCTTGCACTTTTGTAGAGTTGTTGTTGTTGTTGTAGTAGTATTATCTTTCGATGTCACCGTCGTCAGGCTGATCAAGTCTTCCATAGCATGAATCTCCACTTTTTCCAACGAGGGAAGGCCCCAGACTGAATCCGGAATGGACACAAAGGAACAATTGTGAAAGTCAAGTGATTTGATGTGCCCACCACCGTCTGGATGGTGATATTCAATGTTGACGTAGGCGGGAAGATACCAATCGTCGGCAGCAGACGATCCTTCTTGTGCTCCTGGTCCTGCTCCTTCTGGTGCTAGTACTTGCACTGAAAATGGATCCTGAAAGTCCAGCCGATCTAGCTGCTGATACATAGAGTTCTTTTTGTTTACGTTGTGCGTTCGAAGAAAGTTGTCCCATTGTGTCGCGTGACTCTGCTGGTGGACGGCAACAACATCATCATTAAGATGGATGCTGGTGGTAGTTTCAGTACCAGTCGTCATCATCGTGTCCATGATCAGGTAGCCACACGTTCGATCTTTTCTTTCGGTTGCTTTGTGTTGAAATGTGGTTGAGTGGTTATGGGATTCGATATTACGTTCCGGTTCATTGCCAAATCCTTCCGTTTACAAGATTGGATCGAGTGGTGTTGATAAAGTGATGGCCCAAAATTCGAAGGCTTGCGACTTGTTTAGTCCCCCATTTTGGACTAGAATATTAGTGCCATCTCGAATCACACGATGAGTGAGTGAATGAGTCGAGCTATTCATGAGATGGACGTAGGGACAGACCGAATGACTGCGACGTCGGAGTGAATGTCGCTATATATGCATACAAAATATTCGAATGCCGGTATACAAATGGAAGAATAAAAGTTCATATTCTCATACCGGTATATTCGAATCATCGTCTGTACAATAAGAACAAACTACGGAAAAAACCTTTTATTTGTGTGGTACTGCTGATCGAAACCGGCTGCAGAATAAGGAAATGAGCTGGGCTGAGGTGGAGAATCTGGAAACTGAATTGGGGCATTGGCAGTATTGGTATGACGAGTTTTGGCTACAGCGTGTTTAGAGAGCTGGTGTCGAATCGTCAGCGAGGTCAGCAACGAAGACTCTTCCAGCCGAATTTTTGGACGATGACGGAGTAGAAGGGAAAGGAAATCGAAAGCTGTTCTTTTGGAGGGTGCTTTCTTCATGGGAAGAAGGAGACCACTGTCTTCCAAATTTAAAAGTAAGAGGTTATCGGCTGTATGCATCGTTCCATGGAGATCGGGTGAAACGTGATCCAGTCGTGGAATTGTTGAAAGACGACCGTGACGGAACGCTGCGGTTGTTTGCTGCTAAGGAATTTTGTCTGGGAGACGCTCTGGTTTTTTTATCGAATTATGAGGAAGCAACCCAAACGTGCTCGCAGGGAGGAGCGTTCGCTAGAGTAACAGACGAGAGAGATAAGGGAAATGCATATCTGGCACGTAGCCGTGTCCTACGATGCATGAGAAAAATAAAAAAAGGTGAAGAGATTGTACGGTGGATGAACCGAGGAGATCCAATAAAGTGTTTTGAAATGGTCGACCGGTTGGTAATGTCACCTGATAAAATGATTCTCGGCAGAGTTTGTTTACTCGATGTAGACTTAATACCCGGGAAGGAAGTTCGCGTTGGTGTGGAATATACGGATGGTACCGTACAGGATATCAAGGAGAAACACCACCTGCCTATTTTCCAAATGAAGAAGTGGAGCAATGACCTATTATTTTGAGAAACTGTTGTTGATTTGCGGTGCGCGAATGGAGTGGGAAGAGCAACAAGATGAATAACTTATACCCCCTGGTACTGTAGTAATAACTTGCCTCTCAATCATTTTTGATACCGGTACATAGAACATGCAGTCAACTATGGAGCTTCTTTAGGCCTTTTATAGTTTTGCCACGATCCAAATATCATAACTTTCAACTTCTTATTGCGTAATATATATTTCATTTCGTTCAACAGTAACCGCTCACAGGTGAAACAACAACTTGAAGCAAATTATATCTTGTGAAACAATAGTAACACACTGCTTAGGTTTGAGTTTTGGCACGATCCAATCTTATTGGTATTTTCATCAAGAAGACGATTCGACGTATTCATAACAAAGTTGGAATGCATATTAGCACAACAACCTCAAGCAACCTGTGAAACAAGAACGGACTATTACCCAATCAATTCACCGTTTGCCTTATATATCCGTCTACGGTATTAAATAAGCAAGCTCATTGCTTTCTAGTACAGTATGATGATGAGAAGGCTAGAGGATTTCAATCCCAACCTTTACACTCCTACAGAAGATTACACCTGCATCATTGCCTTTAATGAACAGACGTATGTGGACAAGACCAAATGGACCATTCGATCTCATTTTGCAACCACGATAGTCTTCTGTATATGCTTCCTCAAGCTGTATTTCTGGCCTCATCACAAAGCTATGTTCCCTGGTACTGTCTTGTCCCAAAGAAAAATTGTGGAGCGATTGGTTCCCTTGTTTCTCCTGATGGAATCCTTTTCGCATCTGTTTGTTGGCATGTATCACCTGGTCATTGAGGAGAAAACCGAAGAAACAAATCCCTTGAAAAGCATTTCCCAAATGTTTGGAATGTTTGCCGCTGTGATTTTATTCTTGTTTGCCCTCATGGTGGTCATGGCCTGTTATCACAAACTATCCCCAGTCACACAAGTGATTTGGAGGTTTGGAATCTTGGGCTTGTGGCTAGCGGTGATTTATGCCTACATGTTTAATCGGTCAGTTTTTTTGGGCATTGATATTCACATGTACGTCTTGGTGGGAGTATGCCTCCTGTTGCTCTTGGCCTATGGGATCCGCATCTTTCATACACCCACATCAACGACCAATGGATCGTCGTCGATCTGTCACTTGTTCAACAAGTCTCTAGCAATCTTGATTGTGGTGTTGGCCACTGCCTATGCCTACAGTGTATACCGAAAATGTGGATCCTACGATGGATATTTGGAATGTTTCATCAGGTGTCCACTGCCCTATGGCCTGAATCATACCTCGTTTTACAATATTGCCAAACTATTGGCCTTGGGTGGCTGGGCCATTGCGGAAGATATCAGTCCATCGGTTTCACTGGAGCTATTAACTGCGGGACTGCGTGCTGCCGGAAATGCTGGTACGGATGAGGCCACTGTCATTTCCGATGGACCCGATCTATTTGAACCCGATGACGACCTGGACAAGGAGGACGATCAGGGCGACGACCAAGATAATATTACAGATGATGTACAGCAAGATGTGGGACAGGATATTGAATCCAACGAGAATGATCTCGAGGAGGCAAGGAGCGACAGTTTTCTGGCCGATGACGTCGAGCCTCGACAACCTAACGAAGATTTCAATAATATTGGAGACAAGACACTGAAACTACAAGACGCCTCACTCTCGTGTGAACTTGAAGGTGTGGTCGATGAGGAGCAGGCATCGTTGCCATCTGTTGTTGAAAAAGGCTGAATACCACAAGTGATGAAAAATAAAGGTGACACATAATTATATGCTTGGTGAATAACGTTAATCACTATCAGACTTTGGTGTCGATGAAAGCTGCAAGTTGCAAAGATTGAAGGAATCAATGCATATACACCGAGATCTCATCCAAATCGCCAAGGACTAATTGGAATAAATCTTCAACAGCCTCTGAGGTACTGTAGGATTATGATTGTCTCAGCATAACGTCATTGGGATGTGCTTGAGACAAATTGGATCCGAAAGAAAAATACCATTTTTGTGTGGCGTTTACCTTATTATTATTCATCAAATTCTATTTAGTTATTTTTTAAAATTACAAAACATGAAACTAAAAAAACTTCTTGCACCAAAGATACTCTTGGCACACAAAACCATAAGCCCAAACGTAGTATGGATCGAGCCAAAACAGGCAACTACCGAGTAATTCTAGCATCATAGGCTGATTCGAACCTGGCACCGGCATCGTCATCATTGTCGTCATCATCATCATCATCGCGACCACCACCACTACTTCGTCCCTTTTTGGCTTCCACTGATCTCAATAGAGCTTCAATGCGGTCCAATCGTTGCTCATGGGATTCTTCTTTGGGCAAACAGTCTGCCAATCGAAATAATACTCGAGTCGAAGATGGACGCGCATCAGGGTTGTTCTCCAAACAATCTTTCACAAGTTGTTTGACGTCCTTGTCGGGAATGCTTCTCATTTCGGGTCGCTTGTTGGCCAATTTCTTGGCAATCGTTTTGCGGGTTTTGGTATTGGATTTGCCCTTGAACTTGGACATGAATCCAAAGGGTTCCTTGAGCGTGGCAACCTGCCACAGTATGATTCCCAAACTGTACACGTCCGAGGCAAAGGACGCTTGATTGCTCAAAATGTATTCCGGACTCATGTACCGCAAATGTTGGACGCTCGGATCCACATCAAAGACCGAAAAGTCAAAGACCTTGACGGTCCCATTCCGGGAAAACCCAATACAATCGGGCCGGAGTGGATTGACAATGTGTCGGGCGTGTAAATACATCATGGCACGGGCCACCCCCAAGACGCAAGAGTACAATCGTTCGTTCAGTGGCGGAGCATGGGCCTGGCTGCCACCACCAAATTTGCTAGGCTTCTTCTTTTGAGGATTCTGATGATGGTGATGATTCATCTTCCGCCTTGAACCTCCTGGAGTCTTGATGGGTTGTCCCGTCTTCCATGCCAGTATGCGATCCTCCAGTGTTTCTTCAATCAAATCGTAGGCCAAGAAATAACCAAAGGAAGAATGCGAGCTTAAGCCAACGGCATTGACAATGTTTGGATGCTTGAGTCGTTGCATCATTTTGGCTTCTCGTTTTAAGTTCAAAGCTTCCTGTTCCATGGACTCTCGGGATTGACTCTTGTTTTTGAGGCATTTGAGTGAAAAGTATTCTCGCATATCATCCACATCGTCGGTAGGACTGCGATTCACCTGAATCTTGAAAACTTGAAAACCCGAGCCTTCTTGCAATCGTTGATGAATATTGAAATCGGTCAGGCTCACAGGAGCGAGTTCCGCAAGAGCAGATAAGGATAGCCGTGTATCAAAGTGCGAGGACGACATGTTTGCTGTAGATCCTACAGTAGTGACATCGTCCTCCTCGTAGCGAGAAGTGAGGGATGTATTGTAAGAGGAGGACTGTGCTTTGCGGATGAGAGCTGCGGCTGCTGCGGTTGGAACGAGTGGGAGCGGTGCCAACCAATCTGAATCTCTTGAATGACTTGAATACTCAGAATGTGATGCTGAAGATGTGTGGTGGTGGTGCGCTTCTTGGTTGTGTGTGATTATCAGCGTATTGTTCATATCAGGTATGCTTAAGATTCAGGGGAATGGGATAAGATAAAGGTAATAAGATCTTATCAAAACTGAAGACTTTGAGATGTACCTATACCGATAGCCGGTAGTAATAATATCAGGCGTAACAATTAATCAGGTGGCTGCACCTGAGAAGGATTTTGGGAAGGATAGGAATGTTTTACAAAACAGGTTCTCTCAGCAGCGTGGAAGTTCTGTGCTATGACAAGGCAGACGGGAAAACAGGAAAATAGCGATGGTGGTTTAGACTTATAGCTAATCGTAGTTTGGGCTCGATTCTATTCGACACTCTTCCCTAAGTGTTTAGCTGTTTTTAAGTAATCACCAATACAAAGGCCGAAAATTGCCGCAAGCAGAGTTCGCGGGGTCTATCGTCATTGTACTGTACGGATTCAAAAGTCGTCGATGCAAGAGTTTTGTCACGCAAACATTTGTGCTCCATTATTGTAAGATTGGTCTACAAATCTTGCTTGCCGCAAGCAGAGTTCGCGGGGTCTATCGTCATTGTACTGTAGGGATTCAAAAGTCGTCGATGCAAGAGTTTTGTCACGCAAACATTTGTGCTCCATTATTGTAAGATTGGTCTACAAATCTTGCTTTCTTGATGATGAACGGGGTGCAATTGTCAGCCAATATTTTCATTCTACTCCTCATCAGCACTGATGCTTCAAAATGACTCAGATGATGATGATTCGGAATAAGCGCGTCCCCTCCTCTGCTGGTCCGTCCGGTCCGTCCAATGTCCGGTCCGCGGGCGACTGCACCACGCACGCTCCGCGGTTCCAACATGACCCATGACCTCTTCGATTCAAATATCAAACACGACTTGGTACGGATGCAGACGTGCTTGGCAGGTGAACAAAAACTTGGGGCGGGAGTGATGAATACGGGTTTGCCCCTAAATGACTGTTTGTCTCAGCCTATTTCCATTGGTGCAAGACTTGTCGTTCATGTCTTTGACACGTGCAGACATAGTTCGAGTCCAAACTCACGACTTCCGAGTGCATGTTTCCGGTTTCCCTACTGTACTGTATGAGAACTATATGGAATCATTGATGTGATACAAAGGTCCTCCGAATTGAATTGTGGTGACTGATACTCTCTGCTGAATAATACCAGTCGGGCCAAGTTTTGCTCAAACACAATTCGGATCCTAATCTTGCTTTCATAATCTTATCCGATCGATTGCAATCATTCATCACAAATCAATCAATCAATCAATCAATCAATCAAACTATCTTCTTATAGAACAACAATAAGACTACTATGAAACTACTTTGGACTCTCGTGTTGGTATCTCAATTGGTATCCAGTACCTCTGCTACATCATCATCTTCAACATCATCAGCTGCTTCCGATGAAAAGGAGCGCAACCATCTTCGACGACAACGAAAGACTCAAGTCATTGAAGACGAGGTAACTGCTTCCGTACAAGCAGACGGTCGCCGAAGAATCGTTCTGCACTGTCAGCCCAACAAGGTGCATCAAGTCTGCCTGAATCGTCTCAAGGAATTTGAAGACGGCCGTCTCGAGATCATTCATAAGCTACACGAATCTCAAGCCTGGGCTGTGTCGATTGGGGAATCTGATGAAGCCACCATCAAGGCTTTGGAAGAAGGAGACTTTTTTGACATTGAATCAGATGTCATTCGCAGACCCATGTACATTCCGGAATCCTTGCAAATTGAAACAGGCAGAAACCTGCAATTCTGGAACCGACAAGATGTTCCCTATGGTATTGAAATGGTCAAGGCCCAACAAGCTTGGGAAAAGTTCAACACCAAAGGTGCTGGAGTCAAGGTCTGTGTGGTGGATACTGGTATCCTAGGAAGTCACGAAGACTTCAACACCAACAAACTCAGTGGATATTCGGGACGGGAAGCAGTCACCCCATGGGATCGTGATGGCAACGGTCATGGTACTCATGTGAGTGGTACCATTGCCGCTGCGGATAATGACAGTGGAGTCGTCGGTGTGGCACCCGATGCCGAGATTTACACCGTCCGAATCTTTGACAATCGTGGTGATTTCTTTGGGTCCGACGTGGTGGCAGCTGCCGAAGCTTGCCGTGACGCGGGCGCTCAAATCATTTCCATGAGTCTTGGAGGACCATCCTACCAAGGTGATGAGAAGCGCATCTTTGATGCTCTCTTTGATCAAGGCATCCTTCCAATTGCTGCTGCTGGAAATGATGGAGACGATGACTACAGTTTCCCTGCCTCCTATGCTCGGGTCATGAGTGTGGCTGCTGTCAACTCGAACCGAAACCATGCTTCCTTTTCTCAGTACAATGACCGTGTCGATATTGCTGCTCCTGGTACGTACTATCATGTCATTGCCGTCCTTTTTTTGGGGGGGTGTAAATCACAGCACATGCTAACAAATTATCCTTCCTTTTATCTTTTGCTCTACATTTACAGGCGTCAATGTTCGATCCTGCTGGAACAATGGAAGATATTCTTCCATCAGTGGAACCTCCATGGCTACTCCCCACGTTTCGGGAGTGGCTGCTCTCATGAAGTCTTACAAGCCCAATGCTACTCCTCAGGAGCTCTTCAATGCCATGATCAACACTGCCGTGAATCCCAACACCAATGGCCGTGATGATAAATATGGTCATGGTATCATCAATGCAGTAGCTGCCATGGATGCCTTGGATGGCAATACGCCGGATGCACCTACTTCACCACCACAGAACTGTCCACAAGGCAAAATCAACTTTCAGTTCACTCTCCGAACCGACGATTATGGATATGAAACATCTTGGGAACTAAAGGATGTGTCCAATGGAAGAGTTGTCGAGTCTCGAGCCGAAGGAAGCTTGGGCAACAACGCCAACGATGATCTCCAGGTTTGTTTGAATGGAAACGCTTGCTACACACTTACCATCCAAGATTCCTACGGAGATGGTTTGTGCTGTGGTCAAGGTAATCCTGGTTATGACATTGTGGCAGATGGCCAAGTCCTTCAGCAAAATCAAGAGTTTTTGTCATCCGTCGTTACTATTCCAGGCATTGGAAATTGCGATGGTGTCAATTTGCCTCCTACCGGCCCACCCGTCAGCTCGCCCACCAATCCTCCAGTGTCCAACCCAACCAACCCACCTGTGTCTCCACCAACTCAGCCTCCAGTTCCATCACCAACCTCGCCACCAGAAAATGAAGAATGTTGCTTCTTGTTTTGGTGCTGGAGTTGCTAGTGGCTGATAGCTACTTGGTACTTGCTATTATCTAGAGTAGCTGGCATTCATACTGATACTGGAACCATAAGGACAGATTTGATCCGACCATGGTATTATAAATAAATTGTTACACTATAAATACACACTGGTTTCACTATAGAATATTATACTATTTGATTTGATATCCAGTCAAGATGGAAAAGAGTATCAATCAAATATGCTTCAGGATTCGTGATCCAAGGGTTGTCTGCCCCAAAGTATCGCTTGATGCTCTTCTTTTGGACTTTCTGAATATTGCGAGTAGCGTGAGAATGGGGTTAGTGGTGAAAGTAGGATTGTTGACTCTACTTTGGAATGCTTGGTCTTACCTGCAGATTATAAACGAGAGAATCAATGTTCCAGACAACCTTGTTGGGCTTCGCTGGATTTTCGTTACTGCCATTGTTGAAAAACATGTAGTCGACCCGACCTTGCATTTCCAGGCAATTCTTGTATATATGATTCAAGGTATTGCCGTCATCGCAAACTTCATCAAACTTGCGTTATTGTTCCGATACTATACGGGTACTACATAGACTGTAGTATTAAAAAATATCACCTCTTTCTTTAGCTTTAGATTGACATCATGTGCAACGAGTATACTACTGAGTCATCGTCCCTTACCAGGCATACTGGTAGCATATTTCCCCCTGATAGCGAATCTTCACTGGTAGATGAAACTTCCAATTGCGGGTTCATGGATTGCCACAGAGGAGGTGTTTTCTGAAAGCCGAACCAACTTGCTGGTGATGTGAAAAGCCTTCGTGTGAAGCAGTTATTAGAATCTGGACATAGCTTTGTATGTGCATATAAAGAGTCCAGTATTGCAGTATCGACGGCTGCTTGTGCACATTGCAATGATACTGTCGCGTAAGCTTTTTGTAGTCCCGTGGCATCGTCGATTCCGAGTCGTTCTTGGCGCATCCGCTCTCTTATTACTGCCTTGTACGCTTCACGCTTATTTTTTTGAGATTGATAAAAGCCCGCATCAGTCCCTCGTTCCAATCCTCGAAGATTGTCTGTGGCGCGTTGCATCCCCCTGTCAAAACGTTGAACCACAAGTTTGGCATCTTTGATGATGGCCTTGATCTCAGCTTTGCTGTACCATAAATCAGTTTTCAAATCTGCTACGTCAAGTAATGTGGCTATACTTGGAATTCTCAAGACCTTCACCTCTTCGTTGAAGGAAACGTTACAGCAGGGCCCACCCATCATCATTTTATAAAACTGCCGATGGAATCATAAAAATGAGAGCTACCGTTTCTGCCGGATCAAATTGCAGCATTTTGTGGATAGGTGTCAAGAATTACGTCATTGGTGTCACACTCTGTCGCAAAATTCCTAACAAAAATATGAATGGAAATTCGAAAATGTCAGTAACAGATTGAAAAGGTGTCAACCTCGGCAATGTTCAATGGATGTACACTATGTGTACCGGTACGTCATTCATTCGTTCGAATAATTTTGATCGAGTGTGTCGACAGTCCGGCGATTGTACAGTTAGTACTGTATGTATTTATATTCATGTATATTCATGTTTGATGATGAATACTACTTCTTGCCATGGTCATGCCTACCTAACCTATGAAGTACTGATACACCTTACTCACTGAGATTATTGACATTAAAAATATGTTCTAGTCGTGGTCTTCTACTGGTTCACCTAGTCCAATAGGGTCAGGAACCTTTGGAGCTTTGATCTTCTTCGCCCTAACATCATCCATATCCACTTGATCAAACCATTCATGTTCCAGAATGTCCTTCTCCCGAAAGGTTCCTATCCGCTTACTTGGATTCTTTTCCAAGAGACGTGATATCAGATGCTCTGCTTCGACAGAAACATGTTCCGGCAATGGAAAGTGGGGGCTGTGGCAAATGACATCGTACAAGGTACCATTGTCCATTCCTTCTTCCCAGAATGGATTGTCTCCGTCAACCATCTCGAATATCAGTACTCCAAGACTCCAATTGTCAGCAGCGCCGTCGTGACCTCTTTGTAGAATAACTTCTGGTGCCACAAAGTTTGGTGTTCCACAAAAGGTATACGTTTTGTCCGCATCGAGCTTTTTGGCAAAACCAAAATCAGTCAGTACAGGGTATCCGTCGCTGTCAATCAAGATATTCTCTGGTTTCAAATCACGATACAAGTACTTTTGCTTGTGCATAAACGCAAGTGTATCAGCAATAATCGAAGTATAGAATTTGGCACACGGTTCATTCATGCCAGAAATCCAGAAACCGTCATCAGTTTGCCGATGAATAACATCAAACAGTTCACCTCCTGGAGCAATCGACATAAGCATTGACATTTCAGTTTCAGATTTGTACACATTCAGCAGTCGAACAATGAAAGGGTGCTGTAGCGCTCTCATTAGTTTCGTTTCCTTTCGAATGGCTTCCGTCCGATCGTAATTCTTGGCAGTTTTCAGCTGCTGAATCTTCAGAGCAAGAGGCTCAGGATCTTTAGTGACGTTCTTGTCAGTGACAAGCCACACTTTACCATATTGGCCCTCCCCCAACAGACGATAATAGTTCAGATCCTTCAGGCCAATGTTGCATTTCTGCGGTGGGGCCGCCCGTATTGCCCCCATGACAGCAGCAAGATCTCCGAGTGAAAGAATTCCGCAACTCGATGCGTAAGCAGCAGTCGCGGAAAAGTCAGCCACAACAAAATCCGGTAATTTCCCGGTGGAGACTAGCTCCATATGCTCAGTACCAAAGAATCCTCCCGGTAATATTGTTTGTTCTTCCCCCTTGGCGTTTGTCAGCTTCACTTTTCCACTTCTGACGAGGTACATTAATGGTTTTGTCTCCTCTCCCTTCTCACAAATGACCTCAGAAGCCTCGAATCTCACTTCCTCCAGTTGGGCCACCAAGTCTTGCAGTTGCGTACTCAAAAGCCCCGCATCTCGAATGGATCGAACAGTCAGCTGGGAAAAGATAGAAATGGCAACATGAGCTCCGCCACAAAGAAAGAAAGAAATCACGACAACCAAATAATACGTACCAGCGCTTTTTGTTCTTCATTTTTGCGTTTCAATCGGTCGTAATCTCCAAAGACCTTTCGGAAACTGACAGGATCGATAGTGAAAGCCATCCCGGCGGTCTTTGCCAATGCGCTAACTTTAGCTGCCTTCTCGTCACCAGCCTGCAAAGCACTCTCTCCAATGTATTCACCAGCACCAACTTCGGATTCGGATGCAACAACCGAACCCTGTTGAATAATGCAGAATGGCATCTCTTTGAACTTCCGTGTGATATTCTCTCCTTTTCGGAACTTTCGTGGAACCATGGCTTCCGATAGCTGAGCCAAATCTGCCTCGTCCAAATCCTTGAACATGTCTACACTCTTCAGTAGCTTCACCTTGTCTTTTTCAGACTTTATCATTTCGTCTCGAACAATGTGCCGGAAGGCATTGTTTTCAATTTGCAACAAGACAGTGCCTTCCCCTCGGGCGACAGCTGAAACTGCTTGCGCAGACGCTCCTTGTAGTGCCATATCACCAAAGGTTTGACCTGCGCTTGCGGTTCCAACCTTGATACCATCGCTGTAGAAATCAACTTCACCACTATGAACAATCGAGTAGAAACGCTCCGGTGCACCAGCCTTGGCAATAGTGGCGCCAGATTTGAACATTTTGGGTTCAAAGGCATCGACTAGAGGTTTGATTTGATCTTTATCAAGCCCTTGGAATGCCGCGTTGTCAACAACAGTGTCTTCAATCAATGCCTCTTCCTCTGTCGACTTTTGGTAGACTGGTCTCTTGTATTCTTTCGTAAAGTCGATACTCTCAGCCTGCATGTTCATGAATTTCTCGGGAGCGGACTCCTTTGGTGCAGGATTGTCTGCATCTTTCTTGTCCTTCATTCGTTCCATTCTTGATTCAAAAGGGTTATCACTTGCAGCCGCTTTCTTTCCACCCATCGTCTGTAGCGGAGCGGAATAAGCAACTTTTTCCTTCCTGGTTTCCCACACACCCATAATCTTCATAAAAATCGGTTTCTGAGCCTCTAGGTGGTCTTCTCGCTCTCTGCCTTGTTTCAGCAGATCCATGGGATCATCGTCACCAAGGGGTGGCAAATAGTCATCTTCCAGAAATTCGTCATCCATTTCATCTGCATCCGAGAGAATGTCAGCATCAAGAGCATCGAGGAAGTCAAGCATCTCGTTCTGTGCGTCATCAATGAAATTTGTTTCGCCACTCTCCTCGGGTATACCCTCCTCTCCTGATTTCTTTTTCTTCTTCTTTTTTACCTTATCTTTATCGGCAGGCTTCTTCTTTTTGGACTTTGTGCTACGTTCGTCATCATCCAGTTTCTTGGACTTTGAAGATTTGGCAGATTTGGCAGATTTGGTGGATTTTTTGCTTTTGGTTGACTTTCTACTCTTGTTATCATCGTCATCACTGGCACCCTTCGCCTTCTTCTTTTCCTTCTTGAAAAAGCTATCCAGCTCGCCTTTCTTCTCCTTCTTACCCCCTTTCTTGCTTTTCGTTCGTTTCACTTTGGGCCGAGGTGATGAGCTTCCTTTTTTCTTTTTCTTGGAGCCTTCGTCGTCAGATGCTTCAGGTGTCCCTGAGTCTCCACTTGCACTCTTGGGAACATCCTGGCTTTGATAAACTGAATTCTTGGTGACATCACCTTTACCACCCCCACCAACCATCGATATGCGAACCTCTTCGCCAACTGGAACGAAATCGTCCATATCTGCCAATAAGTCATCCATATCCACAGAAGCTTCCGGATCAAAATCATCTAGAATATCTGTATCTGCCTTTGCTTTTGGCCTATCTTCGTCATCAGAACTATCATCGTCGCTATCAGCTTCCTTACTGTTCCGTTTGCTTTTCCTTTTGGCATACTTCTCAGGATTCATGAGTTTGTCTTCCCGTTTCTTGGATCGATAAAACTCTTTCCAGAAATATCCTCCTTCGTCTAAATGGAACTGGCGACGAACCAAAATGTATTTGCCCTCTTCACTCTTTTCCTCATGGACAGCAACCACTGTTTTCCCTTTCATCTTTGTGCCAATGAACTCATTGACATCGCGGTCTTCATCTTTGTCTCTCATCTTAATGAATGTTGTTTGTGGCCTTGATTTCTCAGGTGCGACAGTGATGGGAGCCTTATTCCGATGGAACGAATCAATCAATCAATCAATCGACTTCAGAGGCTTATACTGAAGCAGAAGTGATGTCCGTGATCCTCTTTCCGCTAGTTTGTTGCTTGGATCCGCGGAACGGATAAAGCATTCACTGTTTGTCCTAAGATGTCGCTGTAATATAACGAGATGATGCGCGTGATGATGCTGCTGTGATACATATTGAATATTTCAGGCGGCGCAGTGCCCGTCGTCTGGATGACTGCCGTCGATGACCCAAGAATTCCATCGGGCGAGTGGCAGTCAGATTGGTCAAATTGGAAAATTTGGGTCGTGCAGCCAGGCAGGTTCCGATTGTATGTCCTACCGTATTCGTTTCACAAAATTGTCCAACCTACACCAAAATATGATTATATAGATTGGTAGGCGTGCTTGATGTGGGACAGAAGGTCTTTCAGCTGCTATAGATGAATGCATTATGTTGTGAACCGCATCCGGAGTGGCGACAGAATAAAATGATCAGAGCACAGCAGTGGCACTTGCATGCACCCAGTCAGCACCAGCAATCATTATGATAGTAGGAGTAGTAGGCTAGAAGTAGCAAAGTCTTGTTGCCCCCACCATCTGCTACTAGTAGTTTATTGTATTACGGTTCTAGATGGAACGATCATGTCCATGCAGTTGTCTAGTTTCACTATGAATCATCCATGGTCGTGCGGCTGTCAGCTTCAAACCAATCCGCAAGGTTCATTGCCACTGGAGTTTCTTCTTCCTTGTTGCCATGGGATTCTCCACTTATGGATTCCAGATTGGGAGAGCCACTGCTCTGTATTTGATCTGGCTCCAACATGATATCTGAGTACGAAGGTGATCTTCCTGCAATTGGCGACGAAGACGGTTCCAATGATGTTGAGGAGCCAGTTACGTATGCCACCGCCTCCGACGGTGACATGCTGCCAGATGGCGACGATGGTTCCGTTGCTCTCATGGCTTCTCGTAACGAATGCCCTACTTTGTCTCGAGCAACTTTATCGCCAACTTCATACCATCGTTTCGCAACGTCGTCATACCGTACAAATCCTCCATTATGCGTGGACTTGGATCGTATCACTGATATAATGTCGCTAATGACAGCGGATTTGAGGCTTCTTGATTTTGCTTTTACATAGGATGATAGATAATTCTGGACGATGACTTTGAATCTCCGATTGCCAACTATCCAATGCCAACGAAAACGAAAACGACAACAACAACAGCGATGGCAAGTTGAAAATCATGTTAGACAGAACTAAAACAAGAGCACATTGCAAGCATCCAAAAGAATTTTTCTCACCGTGAGACTTTGGCTCTTTCCCGTTGTGACAAATGACATCCCATTCTTTGGGCTGAAATCCAGAAGGCAGGAATTCCTTCTCGAGAGGGCCCTTTTCCGCTTTCTCGTCTTCAGAAGGCTGTGTTTCATCAAAAAGTCCTCGCACGGTATCATGTTCACCAGTGCTACGATTCATCACAAGAATCATCTTTTTATGGTGATCGGCAACGGTTGAAGTTGCCCATACAAACAACTTCAAAATAGCGCTCTGGCAAGTTCCCAGCAGGAGAACCAAAAAGTTCCAGGAAAGGGATTAACACATATCGCGTTCCCTCACTGGTACGATGCTACGCAACTCAAAACGTTAAGAAAACTCACGTGGATGATGCGAGAAAGATAAGAAAGACGTTCGTTCTTTTTTGACCTTCAATTCTAAACACAGAAAAATCAATGGTTCGATACAGAATTTCATTAAGTACCAAACAGATGAGGTAACATCGAATTACCGGAAGAATTTTAAGTTTCGTATTCCTATCCAACTTTAACTTATCAATCAATTATCAGTTCTGTTTGGTCCCGAATTTCAAGACTGCATACAAGGTTATTTGCGCATTTCCAGGCGACGAAAACCTGTATGCACGAATGTCCAGAGCCATATATATTCGTGCTCCAAGGCCATTTCTCTCTTTCGGTGTTCCTCAAATTCCGATGTGTTCTGTCCTCTTGACAACATTGCATTACATTTCGAAATGCGACATTGCGAAACCAAATTGACTAACTAAAACAACAGCCTGAAATTGAGCTTAAATAAACGCCATCTTCACTATTTATTGCCAATCGATCCTACCGAACCTTTTCTTCAACTATTGAACCTTGATAGAAGAGCGTCGACTTTCCTTCAATTCAATGTACCGCGGTGCGACCGAGACATGCAGTATTTTGCGGCCAGTGAGTGATACAAGATGTGTTTACCGTGCCACGCGAACCCATAGTGAGCCTATAAAACATACGCTACAATAAGGGAGCAGATTGAGTGATACTCGTACCGCTTCCGCTGACAGGCAGCTGACGACAACGCAACTCTTGAAAGAGAACCGAATGTCGAAATCCAAGTAGCTATATAGCCAGCATATGGCCTTGGAATGACTACAATCCAATCTCGTACTAGGTGGACGAAAGCATCACTTCCATTCTGCATGTAGGATTGAGCTCAAGAATTTAATTGGGGGGGGGGGGGCTGTCTCATTGGTGCCTACTTGAGCAGAGTTGCTAATGAGGAAGGAGCAGATTGAGTGATACTGCACGTATGTACACGTACAAGATACATATTGCTGACAGCTGACGACGACGCAACTCATGAACGAGAGCCAAGTATCGAAGTCCAAGAATGTATTATTAGGCATCTCGTCTTGGAATGACTACAATAACCCAACCTCGCACTGGCCACTAGTTGGACGAAAGCAACACTTCCATTCATCTAGGATTGAGCTCAAGAATTAACACTATCTCAGCAAAGTGCAGGACACAGAATTTATCGACACAACAGAACATGCATTGTACCTCCGTCGCACAGCCATCCAACTGCAGACAGAGTTTGTTTCCTTTCGATCCTACTACAGTGGTGGATCGAAACACGAGCAAACGATTCCATGCAATACTTATGCATCTTCAGGGTCCTTCTTCTTCGCTTCCTCTTCCTCAGCCTTTTTCTCTTCCTCTTCGACCTTTTTCGCTTCCTCTTCGGCCATCTTTCTTCGTTGAAAGGCACTTGGTCGCATGCACTTGGTAAAACAAGCCGCAAGGAACCACAAGGCTTGGGCCACAATGAGAAGATAACTTCCTTCTCCGATATCGCATTCAAAATAGTGGCATCCATCTGAAATCCACAATAGGTAAACCATGCCCAAACCAACTTGAATCGCCAAGCAACAAACGTCCATCAGAAACTCGGTGCAAGGTAAGGGGCAGCAGAATTGTCGGCAAAAAATGAACATTACTAGCACAAAGCCGCACCCAAATGCAAATGAGGAACCGATCTGCGCAGCTCGTAGATACTGAAAATAAAACGGCATGTCGAAAGGTCGGGAGAAAATGGGCATGTCAGATCACAGTCATTGAGGTAAAAAGCATACAGATCGTAATAATTCTTGGCAGATCGAACCAATCATCAGCCATACAGCCATCCCCAATCAGTAACATGTATCAATTAAATAACTCACAGTGTCTTGTCTTGGTTGCCAGATAATTCCATCGTCTCCATATCTTCCACTGACTTCGTCGACGAATCGCATTTCTGTACATGTATCTGTTCCCGAGTCAGGCAAATTCAAAAAGAAGAGACCATAACTTCCATTGGACGTCTCTCCATCTAGACTCAAGAGTGCGCACGATGCCAACATGATTGCATGACAACAGACTGTAGAATATGGGGTACACGAGACAGGGAAAAGCACGCATCAGGTAAGTCGAATGAACAATAATGAATCAGCAAAAGAATTAGCGTTCTGAACGAAAGGAAGCTCGCATCCAACGTCTATCGAAGGCGTGATTGTTGATTGATGGAGTTGTTCTTATATTCTCTCATTCTTCGTTATCTTCTTTCAACATTGAACTTACGGGCAGCTCCGCAGAGAACGAAAACTAACAAGTCAACCACTATGCCCATTTTCTGTATTATAATATTCGGTATAGAATTACGCTTTCAAAGGATAGTAGGGCTATCGTGGGTGGTATTTTAATTGATGTACACTCGTCGCTTATGTTCAGTTGAGAGATGATGCGAACGAGAAGCAAGATCAAACCGTGTCTGAATTTTCACTTCCGTGAAGTATATTATGTGCATGTGCGAATATTTTGGGCCGCCAGCCTGCCCGGAATGCGCACCTTCTGGGTGCACCTATATTTTTTGCACCCAATATTTTTGGACTGCATATTTTTTATATTTTAAAATATACTCACACGACAGAGATAATTCACATGTATCTACTCCAAATTCTCAATGGAAACTCCTCTTATTATATATACAACTAAATTTGGGTCTCAATGGGTCAATCGGATGTTATTGCGAGCTTTGTTTCTCTATTATTTCTAGTTGGTGCAATTGTGAACAATTACAGAAGTTACCATTCATCATTTCTTGGTTGAAGTCCCCCCCCCCCTGCATCGCACTTGTCTCTCTATAGTCGGAAGGATGGGTGTATTTGAATCTGATGTCATGTCAAGAACTTCGTTTGGAGCCGTGGCTCAGTCCTGATATTTCTGTAAAATTCGGCTGGCCACCTGGATGGGGTGTCAGCCACCGAGTTGTACTAGTCTTTTCTTAGTAAATTGACTCATCGTGGTGGCGGTACCGGTACCGGTACAGGTATCATAGTCACTGCAACTGATTAGTCATGATGACGATTCCCATGCCGATACGATCGACGATTGCTGTCGTCCCATGCCAGTTGACCAAAGCCTCCCGGAATACAATGTCCCGTCTGCAGGCATGACACGGACTGCAATTGGACTTGCATTTATTTGCTTGTGTCTCTCTTTCGTTCTCTCTTTCCTTTCATGCTCGGAGTGCCAGATAAATCAGTAGAATCATTATCGCTATACTCACAAAAAAATGGTATCAGTTCCATATTAATCTTCTTCGTCCGTTCCTCTTGTGAAATCCGAGCCAGCATGGATGCTCGTTTGGGTCGGGCTGTAGTAGTAGAATTGAATCGAACAACCCGTTTCCCTTCTTGTTGTTTCTTGGCTTCCTCTTCCATCATCTTTTTCTTTCGTTGAAAGGCATTCGGTCGCATGGACTTGGTGAAAAAGCCAGCAATCATCCAGAAGACTTGGGCCACAATGAGGAACCAACTTCCAGCTCCAATGTCACATTCCAAGTAGGAGCATCCGTCTGACGTCCACAACAAATAAACCATTGCCAAACCGCAACTTGAATGGCCAAGCAACAGACGTCCATCATGAATTCGGAACAAGGTAGGGGACAAGAACAGAATTG
Source organism: Cylindrotheca closterium (assembly GCA_933822405.4). NCBI lineage: Eukaryota > Bacillariophyta > Bacillariophyceae > Bacillariales > Bacillariaceae > Cylindrotheca > Cylindrotheca closterium. The sequence continues at coordinate 61,103 of CAKOGP040002347.1, read as the reverse complement.
TCGAAAGACGATGAGCACTAATAACACAAACCCGCATCCAAAGGCAAAGCAGGAACCAATCTGGGCAGCTCGTAGATACTATATGCAGAAGCGGCAGAAAAGGAGAGTGTTAGAAAAGATTGAGAATATTGGATTTTTAAAATCGAACAGGATCTGCCCCAATCGATAATGTTATGAGTATGAATGCAACTTGGAACATGGCCATCAAAAGTTATCGGAATGCAATGGTCATCATGAAAATATAAGCATCGTCCATGACTGCTGAACTCACAGTATCTTGTCGGGGTTCCCAGGTATAGGACCATCTTCTCCATATACCGTCCAGTGACTTCGTCGACAGGTCTCATTTCCGTACAAACATCAGTCCCCGAGTCCGGCAGATTGAAAAAAGAACAGACCGTATCTTCCATTGGAATCCTCTCCATTGAACCTCAGGAGTCCACAGGATGCCAACGTGAAGGCATGACAAACCACTTTGGAACGGAAAAAAAAAGCAGTATATAGGTATATGAGACAAAGTGAAATTTGAAACAATGGAAAAGGGTGGGTCAACTTTATAGAATCAGCAGACTGAGACGGAAGACTCTTGTATATATTGCTCCATATAAAAAATGAAACCGCAGTCTCATTCATCATGGTCGCGAGGATCCAAATCTGTAAACAGAATATATATAAAACTTACTGGCAGCTGCACAGAGCACAATGACTAGTAAATCCACCTCGATACTCATGGTGGTACCTAGTATGTTGATGGTCTAAGATCTCTTTGTTTTAGCAGGCATCAACTATATTCGGAATAAGGTCTATTATCTGCTGCCCATGCGCATCAGCCATGATGCATACTGTATGTTATTGACAATCCCAAAATTCCATCGCATTTTATATTCAAATGGTTTGTATGTGTGTCGCGATAATTTTGGGCCGCCGGCCTACCAGCGCACCCCTCTCGTGCACCTCTCACGAATGAACGTAAACCAGGACTGACTCCGATCCTAGCTTTTTGGTAGAACGCAAAAAATAAAACCGAAACTCATCTCCGTCGTCTCCAGATTATATCATCGATTCCGACGCATCAACGGTCAATATATTAGAACGCGTGCTATACTACTGCTCTGCTGTCACAGAAAATAAACAAATACAAATACAAAGCACGCAATCAGAAAAAAAACATGGGATGTTTTGGAGTCCTTGCAGAGCTCTTGTCTCTATTACTATGCATTGGTGCAGGTACGAAACGTATAAAATCATGATCATGATCCAAGTAAAGATATCGCTTCTGTCTGACACACCACACACCACACTCACTCACACACAACACTCACTCACTCACTCGTTCCTCCCCATAAATCGCTTTCACAACTAAAATAACACAGTCGTCACAAATGTCCTTCTTTTACTCTCTTGTGATCTTTGGAGAGTCGAATCCTTGCTCTTTGATGAGGGCAGTTTGGGTCTCTTTTCCTGGAAGGTTCCTGCTAGTAGTCAAAACCACTCGGACCAAGAATGCACCCCCATTGTCGCCTCCGAAGAACAAGACTTTTACGAAGGCCAAATCTTGGTGTGCGCCCGATGGTCCGCCGTGGCCGCTCTGGCGCTGGGCGGCATTATGATTTTTTTGATCTTCTTCCAGCAATACCTCATTCCATTCCCCTGCACTCCCTTGCTACGAGACATTTGTGCCATTGGGGCTCAAATATGCTTGGGATTGGTCTACGTGACCTACTTTTCCAAATTGTGCACCGACTTTGAATGTCATTACGCCGAAGGTACCTTACTCCTCATTGTGACCCAATCTTTGTGGGCCGTCGGGGGTGTCTTGAGTTTGTGCATGCGTCCCGGACGATACGCACGAGCTCAAGCGGAAAAGGCGGAAAGCAACAAACCGACCACTGGTTCTGCCAATGCTGGCAATGCCAATGGGAACGGCAATGCTAATGGAGATGCAAACCATGAGGATGCCGCCGCCTTGGAAGGAGAAGCCCGGGACACCTTTGAGAGTGGTGGTGCGAATCAATTGGAAGCTGGATTGGCCAAGTACGAAAAGGATGATGACGAAGATGGTGGCATGTCGGAAACGTCTTCCATGGCCGTTGGCATGTCCATGAACCCCGACGATGACAAGCCGGATGGAAGGTTGGAACAATCCACGGGATTGGCCAAACAAGAGAAGGAATCGGCCTTGTCGTCGTAATAAAAGCCATGTCGTTTATGTTTCGATAATAAATATGTCGCATGTATTGTACAAGAACAAAATGTACAAAAGAGGGTTTCATTCACCACCACCACGAACAATAAGAACGAAGACGAGGACGAGGACGAGGACGATGAGGGTATAGAGGAGAGCGAAGCACCACCAGCTGTAACATTAATGTCCACCATTGACCATCATCATAACCACCTGGACAAAAAGTTCGTACGTAGCTAGTATGCTGTAGATGAAACAACTGTATATACAATCATTCATTTTATTTCATCACACATCACATCATCATGACCACTTTAGTAGTATTTTTTAAAATATTATCTACCTAGTATATATTAATACAGTCGGTCACTATAAATTTCACTTCGCCACTTGCACCTAATACATACATACATGTACACTGATTGATAGGAATCCAATCCAATCCAATCCAATTCAATCCAATTCCTTCCTTTCCTTTATTCATTCTAATCATTGAATGAATGAATGAATGATTGAATAATTTCAAATTGATGGTTCGATGGATTCCATATATTGAAAGAGAGAGCGCGATATTTCCAACGGAAACTAGCAATTCGAAAGCCAGCAATCCGAATGCATTCGTGAATCATCATCCTCTCGTTCTCATTTCTTCTTTCGTTTTTCTCTTCAAATCACTATCATTCCAATCCACTAATCCTCATTATTCACAAAGTCCATTCCTTCCTTCCTTCCTTCCTTCCTTCCGCATTCATTCATTCAATTATTCCATTCAATTCCATTCATTATTCAATTTCACGCATCCTCATCCTCATTGATATTCCGCAATGCTAGAAATATCAGCAGACTCATAATGAGCAATGACACGCCCACTGGTAGATATTCCATTTCATATCTCTTTTGTCGTTCTTTTAGTTGGAGCCTCAATTGACTGGTATAATGCGACAGGGCCACATTTTTGCGTTCCACCTTGCTGGGTCTCATATATCTGGTAAAGAGGCAGGCCACGAACCAAAAGATATGTGACAAAATTAAAAAGGTGATCCCACCCCCATAGGAACAATAGAAGAAATCGCATCCTTTGGACCACCAAATCAAATGGACCCATCCCAAGGTGACTTGAATGCCCGTGGCACAAAGGTACAAGATCAATTTGTAAAATCGTACTTCCTTGCAAAATTGTCGTATCGTAATGTTGATCACCAAAATGACGCCCAAGATTAACGCCAACAATCCACCGGCTTGGGCAAATTTCAGGACCTTTTATTTGTATATATGTGTATTGTGTGTGTATATATTGTAATTGAATCATATTGATTGCATAATGAAAAGAGCAGGATGAGATGCTTGTCGTTAGTATATTACAATACAATACAATAGCAATAATAGCAATAATAGCAATAATAGCAACAGCAACCACTATTCAATCCCCCTTCAACAAACTTACCTCATCCGACCTAGGGTCCCAAACAAAGTCTGGAAATCGTTCCGAAGTGACAGCGCTCAAGGTTCCCCGACAGGTGGGGGTATCCGGCGGTTGCAACAAGAACAATCCAAAACCACCCTGAATGAATTGCCCTCCTTCCAATACCAACATCCGACATGAGGCGACCGCAATGGCATTTAGAACAACTGAAATAGATTGCAATGGAAATAATGATTGGAACGAAGCGTTAGAAGCAATAATACACAAACAATACATAGACACTCACATAAATCAAAACATAAATGAAAGCACAACAAACACAACAAGCACAACAAGCACAACAAACAAAAGAAAGAAAGAAAAGCAAACAAAAGCAAACAAACAAACAAACTTACTGGCAATAAACGAACACACAAAGACACAAAATTCGGCCATCAATTGTTTCCATTCTTCCGCATTGATTTGTTCGTCTCGTTCCGTTTGTACCGTCGTAGAGCGAAAGGCTGCCATGGAGGGTCTGGCAATGCCCGTGTTGCTGTCTTTTGCTGTTATAGCGCTGCTCATTGTTATTCTTATTATTATTATTATTCTTGTTCTTATTCTTATTGCTCCTTGTTTGTTTATTTGTTTGTTTGTATGTTTGTATGTTGTTCCAGTACGGTATAATGATGGGTAACAACAACACTACCGTTATAATGGAATACGATGATCGAACAGTTGTAGTATTGTATTGCAGTGGCGAATATAACATTACCTATATTTGCCTATATTCCATAATATAATAAAAATCAAAACGGTGAAAATACTTTAACGCTCGCTGGTTGTTTGCGGACTGCCAAAAGTTTTTTGAATGTTTTCGCAAGAGGAATTTGGAATCTTTGATACTATATCATTGTTTTAAAAATAGATAATCGGGAGAACAAATGGCCATTCCCCGCGTCCACCCACCCACTCCTTCTTTCTGACACTCACTGCGTTCTCTATTATTACCGGTAGTACAAGTACTCGTAGGTATATTCCTTCCGTGTGTGATGTGCAAGTGCGCGGAATGCCGGCAACCGGCAACTAAAAGATCAGGAGAATGAATGCTTCAAAGTTTGGTGTTCCGGGTTCCGCCTTGATGAGAAGCAGCAGATGTCTCTTTCATATATATATTTGACACCCGATTGTAAAAGGAAAAACTGTTCATGTCTGGAGAAAAACTGTTTTTATCAGGCAATTAATAACTTCAACAAAGAACACCAATCGAAATCATACAAGAGAAGGAAAAAGAGGTGGAAATTCGACCTCGAAACGGAAGGGTGTCCACATTTTTTAGAAAATACCTCGGATCATCCTGTTCTTCCATCCTTCCATCCATCCGCCGGTACTGGTACCATACTGGTAGCTCAAATAACTCTTAAACCTCACTCACTTTCAAAGCGAATGCCAATCCACAAAACCGAAGTGTGCTTTGCTGCTTTTGTTGAACAGAACACGAATTAGCGGCTTTATCACTCAATCAAAACACAATACAATACAAAACAATACAATTGAATCGTTCGTTCGTTCGTTCGTTCGTGTGTTGAAACAAAGCACATTAATCAGCAAGCATCAGCAAGCATCAGCAACCAGCACCATTAACATCCTTACACTGACAACCGCAACAGCAGCAACAGCAGCATCACGAGCCAATAAGGACAGCAGTCATATTCATAACATGCCTCCTCTTTCCTTGGTTTCACTGCTGCATGCTCCTCAAAATCCTCAGTCTCTATCACTCACTTCAACAACAACATCGTCATCAACATCAACAACAACATCGTCATCGCCATCGACGAAAAGAAGGCTGCATCGATCCTTCAGCGAAGGCAGCAGTGAAAGCAGTAGTGCTGAATTTATGAAGGAAGGACAAAGACCATTACCATTCCTTCTCAACAACAACAGCAGCAACAACAACAGCAACAGCAACAACAACAACAACAAGGGGCTACCATCCTTTGCGGAACTCATTTCCACAACAGCAGCTGGAAGCAATGTGCAAGAACAACCAGAACCGCAAGAAGAAGAAGAAGTGAAACACGTTTCCTTCAATCCCAAAGTATTGGTAATTCAACCAGTCTTTCTCGAGGATAGCAAGAGCAACAACAGTAAGAATACTACGAAGCCAACCACCAATTCCAAAACATCCAAACAATCCAGGCTGCTCTTTGCCAAATCGGATTGCTGGTACACGGAACCCGACATTGATGAATTTCAAAAGGCATCCTTCCTGACCATCAAACGATTTCAACGGAATTGGCATCTCACCAACGACGATTGTTTGCGGGGATTGGAAAGTCAGACCACCAAATGCACGGCCACCAAGGTCCGGATCAAGGTCTACAACGACCTGGTGCTCAACAAACAGGATACTGTCAGCAAACGCATGATTGCCAAAAGTCCCATGAAACAACGACAAATGATTGGTGTCATTTTGAAGGCATCGGCACAAGATGCGTATGAATTGGCACAAATGGATGCCATGGATGCTCAACTGTATCAACAAGAAAAATGTTGTGATACTATTACTACTACTACTACCAATGATGATGAACAGAACAAGGAACAAGATGGATTCAAATGCTTCTTGTTTTGGGATCTACCAAAGTGGTTGAGTCCCAAGAACAACCACAAATTCATTGACACAAACACTGCAGAGGACAAGAATGATGTTCCAGCAGCACCTGCCATTGTGGATCTTCCAATATAACAACAACAACTACTACAACAACAATACAATTGGGACGGATCTACTATGGTGGGGAGGATTCTTTCATTGACTCATTCATTCATTGATTCATTGAAATCATTCATTCATTCATTGACATGGGTTCGTTTCTCATTGCAATTTGTACACACTATATATCATACACTATATATCATATAACCCATTGTATTATTATCATTATCACTGTCATTATTATTGTTACAGTATTATCATGCATTTCATATATTATAAAACAAATAAATTTGAATAAGTATCAAAAAGAGTCAGTCAATATTATTATAATACCACCTCTTGACACCATCCATGATGTGATGTTTTGCGATCTTAGCTGTGCATGCATGAGTACCTGCATGGTACGCGCGGAATATGCATGATGACCAAGATGCCATCCATTCCATGAGTCAGTCAGTCATCAATATAAAATCAATGGTCATCGGTCGCAGACAGAAGTTTTTATTTATCGGACAAATTTGAAAATGATATAAACGGACGACTGAAGAATTACGCAATGAAGAACGAAACAGTGCAACAATAAGTTGAAAGTCCAAATGGACCACAATAAGGATGGAATAATGGACCACAGGATTCATTTTTGTCATACTTTCATATTGGAATCACTGTAAGTTTGTCTATAGTTATATATAATTTTTTAAAAATAATGATATGTATGGTTATTGTATATTCCTACACTATAAGAAGATGATAGATAATATGATGATACTGATGCATGGACCAATCTGCACGCGGACACATCCAGCACCAGTTCCTAGCACTTACTAGCGCAAATGGGGCATGTTCAAATTGGATCTACCAGCAGCACCAGCACCACGACCATTGCGAGCTGCTGGTCGAGAGGCCAAACTGTATCCATCCATGGACCATTCGTCCATGTCAGTAAAGTAGGGTGATTGAGGTACCGAAGCTGTTACGGAGGCTTCTTGTTGTTGTTGTTGTTGTTGTTGCTGTGTGCCTTGTTCGTCGTCATCGTCGTCGTCATCGTCGTCGTTGTAGTCTTCTTCATCTTCATCATCTTCATCGTCACCACCTTCGTCTTCGGAATCATTGCTGGGTTTGCGACTCAATATAGTAGCTTCGTCCACAGATGGTTGATCCATCAATCCCAATATTGAATGACAATGGACGCTGTAATCATCAGCCACGACCGTATTGTAATCATCGGGCATGCTGAATTCGTCATCCCTAGCATCATTCCCAAAGACAATTTCGCGTCCTCCATATCCCGAATAGGACGATATGGTAGGACTGCGTTGGAGGATGGAGGCTTCGTATTCGTCGCCCACACCAAAGTCGCCACCGACGCTATACGTGCCTTCGGAAGGTGCGGCAGCGGCGGCTGGTTTGCGATGATGATCTTGGAAGGGATTGTAGGGATTGGAATCCAATAGAGATGTCCGGTTCTTGCGCGCCGCCGACTCGGGGGAATCGGGGACTTCTTGTGGCATCATCTTCATGGCAGTGGAATTGGGTCCATTGTTCTTGTACATGGAGACTCGTTCTTGGAGGAAACCAAATTTGGATTTGGCAGCATCCAACTTTGGAGCCAAATTGGACTTGGCGGCATCCAGCTTGGGGCCCACTGTGGACTTGACAGCATCCAGCCTGGGACCCACTTTCGATTTGACAACCTCCAACTTGGGGCCCACCTTGGACTTGACGGTTTCAGAGAGCCGCTTGCCAGCTTCGACTCCTCTTTCGATTCCATTACTCAATCGAGTCATGGCGGTTCGCTTACTACTGGATCCTGCACTGCTAGATGCCAACGAACCAGTAATGGAAGAACCACCCAACGATTTCTCATGAATCTTGTCCCATGGGATCTTCTCCTTGTATCGGTAGGCAAGTACACCCGCAACTACCATGACACCCACAAAGGCACCTGCAATCGCTCCGGCTTGGCCACCGGATTGAGGAGAACCATCTGGTCCCAGTGAAATGGAACCAACGTCAAGATCACCACCCAAGACACCACCACCCAACAAGGGCGATCGAAACTCTTCATCCTGAAAGACTAGTTCACCGACTTCAATATCGTTGTCACGAAGCTGACCAAGGAATTTATAGACATTCAATCCATCGAAGAAATCAAAGAACCACGAATTGGCGTGGGCGTGGGTATGGAGCTTGAGCTCTTCGACCGAGTTGGTTCGGACGGTAAGGATACAAGACACTAGCATATTCGTAACAATGATATCGGGTAGATCGACATTTTCTCCTTCACTGTATTTGACTTTTAGGTCGTATGCTACGAGAGTATCGCCGAGAATCTCTTGAAAGTATGGCGTCAAGACGGATTCCAAAGAAGAAAAGATTTCTGATTGCCTGTCGCCCAAATGAACCGAGCTGTGTGCTTTCAATTTCAATTCCTGTGGATGCAGGTCTCGAGTGATGGAAGGGAAATTGCTGGAAAAACTCTGAATGAGATCACGAGGATAATAATTCTCGTTTGATCCTCGAATCCCACGTTGTTGTTGTTGTTGTTGTCGTTGTTTGGTTGCCACTAGACTATCATGATCAATGGTACTACCGTGAACAACAACAGCAATCAGCTGAAGGAACAGGTAGGCGATGATGGCGTATATACGTATAGTCGCCATGGTTCTATCGTTGTATTGTACTATATTGTTGTTTGCTTTGCTTATCGTCGTTGAGACGTTTGCTCCGTAGAAAGGAGTTCTGACGAAACATGGCGCATGCGTTGAAAATGTGGGAGCACCTTTTCTTGTGGAAAATAATTACTAGGTGCGCAAAAATGCAAATGGTCCGTCCTTCGTGTCACCACGCCAATCGGAAACGATATAATGATCGAGAAAATAATAAAGTCGAGGGCGCATTATTGTTTTATGACGCTTTATTGCCACCATTGTTCACAATTCAAGACTGACTCTCCTCGATGAACTTAGTATTGCCAAAAGAACAATAAGCATTGTTGATCTATTGGTCGAGATTTATATATGCAACAATGGCAATCTATATCCAAGTGTAGTCAGGACACCATCACAGTGTGATGAATCATGGAAGAATACTCCTCGCGTCATTCGAGCATAGGTGGAGAGTATACTGGCATGATCCATCATACTTCTCCAACAAGTCTCCGTGGAATATCAAGCATGCTTTGCATATTTTTTCTTTTGACGCAGTGGGTAGCAGTGTAGCTGCCATTGGAAACGAATGAATTCGGGATTATACTCGCAAGTTGACATGCCCTCTACATATTATTGGTCCATTTGATTGATCAGCTGCAAGACGATGGATACATTCTTGCGAATTTTACGTCGCAAGTATACAAGATAAAAGAGGAATGTCAAACGAAGCATTTTGTTTTATTGAGGGGTACTACTTTGGAACGTCACAAATACTACTACCAAGTATGCAATCCATCATCATCCAGCACAGCCCAAAGCTCGGAACAAACAACGACTCAAGACAAAAATGCATAGGATTGCCAGAGGCGAAAAAAGGGAAGGGTTGGCTGATGATATGACACTGATTGAAGTGAATGAACAAGTCAATCGTTTCTGACTACCAACTATACAAGATAAACGAGGAATGGAAGGATTTTGTTTTATTGATTGGTACTACTTTGGAGTGTCACAAGTTCATCATTATCCAGCACAGCCGGAGGTGCTGCAGTGCCCAAAGCTCGGAAAAAACAACGACGCAAGACAAAAAAAAAGCAAAGGATTGCCTGAGATGGAAAAAGGGAAGGGAACAAGTAGAAGCAGAACCAGCTGATGATATGACACTGATTCAATTGAATCAACAAGTCAATCGTTTCTGACTTCTTTGATTTATGTGTCACAAGGGGCAACCACCATTATAGTATTTGGGGCAATAATGTTTCACGGAAGAAGTTTTCCAAAGTTGCAACGAATGCAAAAACGCAAGTAGTTGAATCCTTGACGAGCAGTGCAAGGCGCATCGAAATTGGCTGCTACAGTGCAAACTGAATCATTCTTAATCAGTCAACTTTCGCCATCCTGCTGTTGGACCTGTATCTAGTGATAAAAAGAAGAATGACCTAAAGGCAACTGCAAATAAGTTTCACAAAGCTGATGGAACACACAACACACACACATTCCGGCGATGACCATTCCCTATTGATTTCGAGATTAGCGGTGAGCTCATTTGAAGGCCTCTCTAAAGTATGAAGGCAGCCACTTTTGTATCGGCCTTTCAGAGCATCTTTGACTCATATTGATTGTTGTTATTTTAAACGCAATGGGATCTTTCAAATGCATACAAGCAAAGAAGCTAAAAGGCAAGCCAACATGATACATCACAACAGATAGGAACTCTTCTCTTTGTCTTCCATCATATGCAGCGCATTGAATTAGATGCAAAAGAGGTATTTGGAAGATTTGAAAGCAACATTGGACTGCGGCCGAATCCATGTACAAAACGCAAACCTGTGCAATAAAAGTCACTGCAAAGGAATGATTTTCTACTCTTAAAATCTATATGTATTGATGATTATCAGCCACTGGAAGTTTCGACATTCCTGCCAGATCCCTCATTGGTTTTCGAGCTGTGGCACCAATCATCAATGGTACTAGAACAGCGCGTCGATAGTTTGGCCGTGGCAATCACTTTGTTTTTGGCAGAACGTAGCTCCATTGTGGCACCATCCTCCATATCGATCCATTTGACAGAAGAAAACGTTGAACCACGATTGGGATAGTGTGTAATGCTGCCATTCTTGTAGACCTCGACATATCGTTCTTTCCATAAATAGGGAGGCCAACGGCTTTGAATGCGTAACCAGCCTTTCCGAACCACATGGCCCGATCCCTGTGCCATGCCTTGAAACCTTGGCTCACTAGAAGAGTCCATCTTTCCTTCTAACTTGGTGAGCTTTTCTTCCAAGCGTGCAACTGCTTCACTGTCAGAGTTAGTGGACGAGGGTGCTGATTTTACCATTATCTGTCGTCCTTGTTCTTCAGAGAGATTTACTTCGTCTCGCGGATGTTCAGCCATCAATTTGATAGGACTACCGCTTGGTGGTGGTGGTGGTGCTGTTACCGATGATACCAAAGTCCCACCCTTTGCCTTTTCATCTTCTCCATTGGCAGGGCTTCTCGTTACAACTTGCTTTTCCTTTTCACTTCGAGCTTCGGCAGCTAGTTTCGCATTCTCCTTCTCCCGTTCTTCGAATGGCATCCCCAAGCATTTAGATCCAAACTTTTTGAAGAGTGGCTCCACATCTGGATGCACATACTCAATCTCCTCCCCAACATCACTCATTCCCTTGACAAGACCACAACGTTTGAATTCCTCATCTTTAATGAGAGTGCCAATGCCTTGATACGACTTTTGAAGCCTAGCTCGATGCTTGGTTCCCATTTCAGCAGTAGGTGGGCCTTCGCCAGAGGCTGCAGTATCGATTTCGTCCGTGAATCGTTCCAGCAACATGTCCGCAAGGGAATCTTCCTTGTCATCGCCTCCCATTCCATCCACCAACAAACCTTGCATCTCAGAAAAGAGAGATGAAGCCTCCTTCAATCCTTCTTCAGCCCCACTTAACGATGGGAGAGGAAGTCCAAATCCACGACCCACTGCAAAACCTACTTGGAAAATCTTCAGTCCGATGAGAATGGCAGGCCCATACTCCTTGATCCATCCCTGGGGCAACTCAATATCATACCCAATCGCTTCACCGTCTGCTCCCACAACTGGTTGTAGCGATATAGGACAAATGAAACACAGCCTCGCCTTGGTGTTGAAAATGCTGGTATTCTTAATCTTTGACAGAAAGCCAGAGAACGCATTCTTGTCCTTGCCTTGTTCCGCTGGTGGAAGAATCACAAAATGCTTTGGTTGCGACTTGTCCATCCCTTGAAAGATGCTTTTCAAAAGAGAATTGGCGACTTTTTGATGGCTCAGGACACTCTTTAGTGCTTTGTGTATTTGATCAAAATTTGTTTTAATGATTTCTCGATTCTCCAAAGCTATGGTCTCAGTCCGTGCAGCTATGGTCTCAGTCCGTGCAACTGTTGTCTCAGTTCGTGCAGTCGTTGTCTCAATTCGTTTCATTAATTCATTCGCTGCTTGCACGTGTTCCGGTTTGAAGTAATCGAGCTCTAGCAGTTTTTCCATCGTCCACCGATCTGTCGGTTCACGGCAAAGCATGTGCTGCAGCACCTCACGAGCATACTTATCCGTTACTTTGCGATTCAATATGATCTTCATGTCTTCATCAGTCCAGTTGTGTAGCTGTCTCATCACGTCACCGTCTGTGATATCGTTCTCATTGTTCACCTTGAACAAAGGCTCCTTTGTCACCAGCTCGAACAACAGCACACCAAACGACCATACATCCAGACTGGCATCGGCCTCCACAAGCCCATACGGCAGCCCATTCATGTTCATTGGCATTAGCTTTTTCTCGACCTTGTCTTTACCCTCGAATTTGTCAGTTGTCTCGACCGTCTGCTCCTCCTCCCAAAACGAACGAACGACAAAGTATTGCTTGTCTTGCCCAGTTGTGACCAAGACCTTTCGTTTTTGCTTCTCATCATCGCTTGCTGTTCCATTCTGGACATACCGCTCGAACATTTCCAACTCTTCTCGAGTGTTCAGCTTACATGTCATCTCTGGTGGAAGCACTCCAGAAGAAAACTTGGATCCAGCAGAATCACCAATTTTCGTCGATGCATCCAAATCAATCAGCTCCAGTAGATGAGTGATTCTCACCACATTCAACATTTTGATGTCACCATGAATGATCTTCATCTTATGCAAATGCTGCAAGGCCTCTCCCACTTGCTTCATCAAATGGCGAACCGTAATTGGTGTAGGACGTTCACTTCGAAAGATAGTGTCCAAATTCCGATCTCCATAAGGCATCACAAGGACATTGCTGTAATTCTCTGCCGAAACACCCACCTTCTCCCGAAATGTCTGGTTGGCGGTATCCTTTCCTGATGCTTGGACCAAATCATGATTTCCAATACTACCAACCACATATTTCGAGTCCAGATTATTCTGTTCCCGACGCTCCACCTCTCGGCAAAACTGATCCTTGTTCTGCATCAGCTTTAGAACCACATTGCCACCAATTTCGGCCAAGCAAAAGTCCACAAATTCTTCTTTGGAAATCTTTTTCGTTCGGTCAACATCTGCCCGTTGGAAGAGACCCTTGATGTTTTTCTTGTCGTGTGGGATCAACTTCAACTTGCCCAATATCTCCTGGAACAATTCCTCGTCTACTTCTCTTCCTTCATATGGTTTATACTCTGCTTCAAAGTACTCCCTCATCTTGGCATCCGTTGCCTTGACCACAACACAAGTTGCCGACTGGTGAATGGGTGGTCCTCTTGCAATATCGTAGCGGCCGAGAAAGAACAATCGGTCTTCAAACACTTCTTGGATGTGTTTGGATGCCACCGACTTTGCAGTGCGCTCTGATTGATCCTTGGTTTCGGCAAGCTGTCGGACTCTTTCGATATCCACAGTTTCAAGATAGTCCAATAACTTGCTCATGTCTGGGTCATCCGTTCCGTCGCCCATATTGTTCGCCAAGAATTGCAACCACCCATTGCGTTCCGGAATCGAAAGCAAACGACGTGTACCATCGACAATGGAGCCGATATACATTGCTCTCACTTGGTGAAGAATCGATTTTTCGTCCCCCGAGTTCTCCAACAATTCGGAATTCTTGATTGGATTGCAAGCATAGACATTCACTATGTCATTCAAGGTGATCAAATGCTTTTCATCTTCATTGAGTGATGTGTACAATCGAATGTGAATCGCTGGATTGCCACTGGGAATCTTCAAAAATTGGAGATTGGGGCAGTCTTCGAGGATATTCTTGGGGACAACCGTCACGTTGGGAGCAAAGTAGACGTTTTCAAGACTAGTACACTCGTAAAAGGCTCCTTCTCCAATCGTTTCCAACGCAGTTGCCTTGGTGAAATCAATTTCCTTTAGATTTTCACACTGCTGAAAGGCCTCCTTTCCAATCGTCTTGACATTGGATGGGCACTTGAAAGCAAGGAGACTAGGACAATCGTAAAAGGCTTGTTCTCCAATCGTTTCCAACGCAGTTGCCTCGGTGAAATCAATTTCCTTTAGCTTTGCACAACCCCTAAAGGCATATTCTCCAATAGTCTTGACATTGGATGGGCACTTGAAAGCAAGGAGACTAGGACATCTGTAAAAGGCTTGTTTTCCAATCGTTTCCAACGCAGTTGCCTCGGTGAAATCAATTTCCTTTAGCTTTGCACAATATGCAAAGACTCCCTCCTTAATAGTTTTTACATCGGATGGGCACTTGAAAGCAAGGAGACTAGGACAATTGTAAAAGGCAAATTCTCCAATCGTTTCCAACGCAATTGCCTCAGTGAAATCAATTTCTCTCAGGTTTTCACATTCCTCAAAGGCATCCACTCCAATCGTCTTGACATTCGATGGGCACTTGAAAGCAAGGAGACTAGGACACTTCCGAAAGGCTGAATCTCCAATCGTTTCCAACGCAATTGCCTCGGTGAAATCAACTTCCTTTAGCTTTGCACATTCCTTGAAGACTCCCTTTCCAATCGTCTTGACATTAGGCCCGCGCACAATCAACTTTGTCATTGTTCGTTTGATTTCGTCTGTGATTTTTTTGTCTTCACTATCGTACACAAATTCGACATATTCGACAATCTCTTCTTCTTCATCATCGTTGTTTGATTTTGGTGGCATTTCTTCTTTCTCATCCATTGTACCCGGTACTTTTATTGTGTAATATACTGTACTGTACTGCTGTGTAATGAGTGAGTCAGTGATGATGATGAGGATACCTGTAAATGATTGACGATCGACGATAAAACAATGACTCACTCTGGCATGTACACGTGTACGTGTACCATGCACTACGCAAACCCTACAGTACAGTCAGGTGCCAGAATGACTTTGATGACGGGCACGCGCGTGCAATCAAATACTGCATGCAGCATTTGGAATATTGAAGATACGAGTATGAACCACGCACGCAAAGCCAAATAAAGGTGACTGTGCTATAGGATGCGAGATGCGTTGTACTGATACGAACGTGTACGATTGCAAGCGGTCTGTGAGTAGTAAGGATAAATCGGCTGCTTACGAAAGCTGTCGATGAACGATGAACACACTCTTTTTAAGAATACGTTTGATTACAATACTGTCTACCGTCTACCATAGCTACTACTTCGTAAGTCAACAACATCGTAACGCAGTGACGATAATATTTACATGGTTTATCAGACCCAGCAATAACTGCCGAAAGTTATTCAACGAACAAAAATGAAAATGAACATAAAGATGCAAATGAAAATAAAAATGAAAATACAACGACCACGAAACGGCATCGAGCGTACTACGAACGCTATGATGGGTGACACAACACCAATGGCAAATGTTATAATGAATGGGTGCCGCAACACCGACGAAAACTGCAACCACT
>CAKOGP040002347.1:14572-45291 GCA_933822405.4 Cylindrotheca closterium | reverse complement strand
ACTACGCAAACCCTACAGTACAGTCAGGTGCCAGAATGACTTTGATGACGGGCACGCGCGTGCAATCAAATACTGCATGCAGCATTTGGAATATTGAAGATACGAGTATGAACCACGCACGCAAAGCTAAGCAGTTCATCAACAATATACAGGGTGCAGTACCAGTACCAGGAGGATAAACTAAATCAATCAATCAATCAATCCACCAATCAATCAATCAATCAATCATCTGATTTTGAAGATACTCCTCTCCAGCGATCCCATATTCTTCATCATTACGGTACTACGGTAGTTTGATGGGTGGATGCAGCACGAACCGCAATGCGACAGAAGTAAGTAGGGATTCCACTCGTATATTCATACCATTCGTATATTCATATATATGAATTGATTCCAGCAACATTCAGCCAATGAGTCAGTATTGCAATCACGAGTTGAAAGTGGGAGGAGATGAATGGAGGCGATGAATGGAGGCGATGAATGGAGGCGATGAATTCATCTAAATGCCATTCGTCACCATGCTGATGTATAATATATATATTTACTCAATGAATGGATGATCATCATCACATACACCCAGCAAACGACATTATCATCATCCTCATCCTCATGACAACGATCAACACCATATGCTCCTTTTTGAATACAAATATGTCATCGTCATCCCACCAATCAGCCGAAGCAGCCTTTTTTTCCCCTTCCAAATACTATTCCCGCTTCAGATTACGATATCAATGGAGGCGACAAAATATTTCTTGGAGTGGTACTTTGGATTGTCGCCAATATTGAAATCCTTCTTTGTCCATCGCAGGAGGAGCTGTGGTGCCCCACAAAAGCTCGGGACAAACAACGGCCCAAGACACAAAAAAGGAAACGAAAAAAGGAACTTGAGCAATCAAGCAGAGGCAGCACCACTAGGCGACGATCATACTGAGTGATGTGAATGAATGAGTCAATTGTTTGTGGTTTCTTTTTGAGTTCGTTGCACCAAACATCCTACCAGGGGCGCAACCTCTACCAGTATTTTTGGCAATCATATTGCACGGAAGTATATAGTTTTTCAAAGTTACAATCCAATAAATGCAAAAGAAAGGACGCGTACTTGGATCCTTGACCAGCAGTTCAAAGGTATGTGGTAATCGGCTGCTACAGTGCAACCTGCATCATTCAGAACCATTTCGTTTTCAGGTTTCAGCATCAGGTGTTGGCAGTACGTTTACCTGGTACCGCGCGGTACACCGCATAAAAGTACAAACAACTTCCTAACTTGAATCAAAACATTATTCAAATTATCAGTCACTATTGTTGTTCGATTGGATGACATTCCCAGTGTGATCGCCACGAAAGGATGCGGCGGCTGCTTTGCGATTCTTCAAATCGGGGGTCGATTGCTCATCGGAATTCAAGATCATGTTATTCCCTTGACACCACTCGGCAATGGTACTACTAGTACAGCGTTTCGATAGCTTGGCTTTTGCAACGACTTTCCCTCCAGACCGTAGCTCCATCGTTCCATCATTCGTATCTATCCATTTGGCATCAAGGTAAGTTGAACCAGCATTGGGATACTGTGTAATGCTGCAATTGTTGTAGACCACGACATATCGTTGCTTCCAAAGATAGGGAGGCCAACGGCTTTGAATGCGCAACCAGCCTTTGTGAACCACATGGTTGATAGAGCCCTGTGGTATCCCTTGTAACTCACTTTGAGGAATACTGTCTGAAGGTGCTACCAGAACCGGAACTGGAACCGGAACTGGAACCGCAGTCTCGTGCTTCCTCATTTCACCGTGTCCATTTTTGGGGCTTCCCTTTTTTGTATCTTTGTCTCCATCCTCTCGAGCTTCTGCAGCCAACATGGCATTTTCCGTTTCCCTTTCTTCCATTGACATCTCCAAGCATTTCGACCCAAATTTTTCAAACAACGGCTTCACATTGGGGTGTACATATTCATATTCTTTCCCATCGCTGCTGACGGCCTGCACAAGACCGCAGCGTTTGAATTCCTCGTCGTCAATGAGCAAACCAATGCCATCATACGACTTTTGAATGCTGGCTAAATGGTTCTTTTTCATGGTGACTGGACCTTCCGCCGAGGCTGCGCTATCGACTCTGTCTGCGAATTTTTCCAGCATCATATCCGCAAGGCCATCCTCTTCGGCATCGCCTCCCATTCCATCAACCAACAAACCTTGAATCTCTGCAAAGAGATCCGAAGTCTCCAACAACCCTTCCTCCGCCCCACTCAACGATGGAAGGGGGAGACCGAATCCACGGCCCACTGCAAGTCCTACTTGGACAATCTTCAGGCCAATCAGAATAGCAGGTCCATACTTCTTGATCCAATCCTTGGCCAATTTAATATCATACCCAATCGCTTTTCCATCTGTTCCCACAACTGGTTGTAGCGATATTGGACAAATGAAGCACAACCTTGCCTTGGTAGTGAGGCTGCTGGCATTCTTAATCTTTGACAGTGTTGACAGAAATCTAGAGAATTGCTTCTCTTGATGATTGTCTTGTTCCGCTGCTGGAAGAATCACAAGAAACTTTGGCTGTGCTTTCTTTCCTTGAACGATCCCTTTCAAAAGAGCATTGGCCGTTTCTTGATAGCTTTTTAGACGGTTTAGTGACTCGTGGATCTTGGAGAATCCATGTTGCATGATTTGCCGATTCTCAAGTACAAGTGATTTCATCTTTCCAAACTCTTCTTTTACCACTTCCTTCACATCATCGGTAGTCTTGCCACTGAAAAATGGATCTAAAAGAATTTCATTCATTGAAGGCCTATCCTTGGGATGGCGTTTAAGAATTTTCTTCAGCAGGTTTTTGGCAGCATCATCTTGAATGCTATTCTCAAGAATTGATTCAACTTCCAAATCATCTTGTCCCCAATGGTACAACTCTCGCATCGAATTACCATCAAAGATATCATCATCAGTGTTCACTTGGAACAAAGTGTGCTTGCTGCACAACGTATACAGGAGAACGCCAAAAGACCAGACATCGAACGAACTATCCGCACCAACCACCTCGAACATCGGTAAGTTACCTTTTGAGGTCACCATACGTTTTGTTTTAGGGACAGTGTTTCCAGTCTCTGGATCCTCAAATGTTGTCGTCTCATCATGTCCCAAGAATGATTTGACTGCATATCCGATCTTGGGGCTTCTGGTGGTGAACTTTGGGGCACGCTTTTGTTGCTCTTCTTTGTTTTGATCTTGGAAGTAGGAAACATATTTTTCCTTCTCTTTATAGTTCGCCAGCTGGTAAATCATTTCAGGTGGAATGACACCGGACGAATACTTCTCACCAGCGAAATCCTCACCAATCTTTGCAGAAGCATCCATGTCAATCAACACCATGTGCCCATTTATGCGGATGACGTTCAACATCTTCAAGTCCCCATGTATCAGTCCTTGCTTGTGTAGGTGTGCCACCGCTTTTCCAATCTCCTTCATCAGTGTTTGAATTGTCAGAATATCGAGCCGCTCACTTCGGAAGATTGTGTCCAAATTCCGTTCTCCATAAGGCATCACCAACACATTGCAGTAATCCTCTGCCTTGGCACCCTCCTTCTTTAGAAATGATGATGTACCGTTACCATCTTCTTGTAGGATTGAGTCCTTTAGTGATTCGACCAAATTGGCATCACTCTCTTTATCATGGCTTCGGATACTACCAACCACATATTTCGAATCCAGTTTATTGTTTATGCGGCAGTTCACTTCTCGGCGAAACTGGTCCTTGTTCCGCATAAACTTTAGAACCACAGTCCCACCAATTTCGGCCAAGCAAAAGTCCACAAACTCTTCTTTGGAAATTTTTTCATCTTTTTTGACATCTGCTCGTTGGAAGAGACCCTTGATGTTTTCCTTGTCGTGTGGGATCAACTCCATCTTGCCCAATATCTCCTGGAACAATTTCTTGCCTACTTCTCTTCCTTCATATGGTTCATACTTCTTTTCAAAGTACTCCCTCATCTTGGCATCCGTTGCCTTGACCACAACACAAGTTGCCGACTGGTGAATGGGTGGTCCTCTTGCAATATCGTAGCGGCCGAGAAAGAACAATCGTTTTTCAAACACTTTTTGGATGTGTTTGGATGCCACCGACTTTGCAGCACGATCTGATTGATCCTTGGTTTCGGCGAGCTCTCGGACTCTTTTGATATCCACAGTTTCAAGATAGTCCAATAACTTGCTCATGTCTGGGTCATCCGTTCCGTCGCCCATATTGTTCGCCAAGAATTGCAACCACCCATTGCGTTCCGGAATCGAAAGAAAACGACGTGTACCATCGACAATGGAACCAATATACATTGCTCTCACTTGGTGAAGAATCGATTTTTCGTCCCCCAACTTCTCCAGCAATTCGGAATTCTTGATTGGATTGCAAGCATAGACATTCACTATATCATTCAAAATAAGCAAAATATTTTTTTGATCTTCATTGAGTGATATGTACAATCGAATGTGAATCGCTGGATTGCCACTAGGAATCTTCAAAAATTGGAGATTGGGGCATTCTTCGAGGATATTCTTGGGGACAACCGTCACGTTGGGAGCAAAGTAGACTGTTTCAAGACTAGTACACTTGTAAAAGGGTCCTTCTCCAATCGTTTCCAACGCAGTTGCCTCGATGAAATCAATTTCCTTTAGCTTTGCACACTCTCGAAAGGCCTCCTTTCCAATCGTCTTGACATTGGATGGGCACTTGAAAGCAAGGAGACTTGCACAAAAACAAAAGGCTTGTTCTCCAATCGTTTCCAACGCAGTTGCCTTGGTGAAATCAATTTCCTTTAGACTTTTACACAGGTCAAAGGCCTCCTTTTCAATCGTCTTGACATTGGATGGGCACTTGAAAGCAAGGAGACTACGACAACTGCCAAAGGATGATTCTCCAATCGTTTCCAACGCAGTTGCCTCGGTGAAATCAACTTCCTTTAGACTTTTACCCAGTTGAAAGGCCTTATCTCCAATAGTCTTGACATTGGATGGGCACTTGAAAGCAAGGAGACTAGAACAATTGTAAAAGGCTCGATATCCAATCGATTCCAACGCAGTTGCCTTGGTGAAGTCAATTTCCTTTAGATTTTCACAAACTGCAAAGGCCTCCTCTCCAATCGTCTTGACATTGGATGGGCACTTGAAAGCAAGGAGACCAGGACAAACGTAAAAGGCTTGTTCTCCAATCGTTTCCAACGCAGTTGCCTCGGTGAAATCAATTTCCTTTAGCTTTGTACATTCCTCAAAAGCGTTCTTTCCAATAGTCTTGACATTGGATGGGCACTTGAAAGCAAGGAGACTAGGACAGATTTTAAAGGCATATGCTGCAATAGTTTTCAATGCAGTTGCCTCGGTGAAATCAATTTCCTTTAGACGTTCACATTTAAAAAAGGCGCTCTCTCCAATAGTCTTGGCATTGGATGGGCACTTGAAAGCAAGGAGACTAGGACACTTGTAAAAGGCTCCATCTTCAATCGTTTCCAACGCAGTTGCCTCGGTGAAATCAATTTCCTTTAGATTATCACAATATGCAAAGGCTTGAACTCCAATCGTCTTGACATTCGATGGGCACTTGAAAGCAAGGAGACTAGGACACTTCCGAAAGGCTGAATCTCCAATCGTTTCCAACGCAGTTGCCTTGGTGAAATCAATTTCCTCTAGATTATCACAATATGCAAAGGCTTGAACTCCAATAGTCTTGACATTGGATGGGCACTTGAAAGCAAGGAGAAAAGGACACTCGCAAAAGGCTCGTTCTCCAATCGTTTCCAACGCAGTTGCCTCGGTGAAATCAATTTCCTTTAGCTTTGCACATTGCCTAAAGGCATATTGTCCGATAGTCTTGACATTGGATGGGCACTTGAAAGCAAGGAGACTAGGACAACTGCCAAAGGCATATGCTGCAATCGTTTCCAACGCAGTTGCCTCCGTGAAATCAATTTCCTTTAGCTTTGCACATTCCTCAAAGACTCCCTGTCCAATAGTCTTGACATTGGATGGGCACTTGAAAGCAAGGAGACTCGGACACTCGTAAAAGGCTGAATCTCCAATCGTTTCCAACCCAGTTGCCTTGGTGAAATCAATTTCCTCTAGATTTTCACATTTTGCAAAGGCCTTCTGTCCAATAGTCTTGACATTGGATGGGCACTTGAAAGCAAGGAGACTAGGACAACTGCCAAAGGCATATGCTGCAATCGTTTCCAACGCAGTTGCCTTGGTGAAATCAATTTCCTTTAGCTTTGAACAATATGCAAAGGCCTGCCGTCCAATAGTCTTGACATTGGATGGGCACTTGAAAGCAAGGAGACTAGGACACTTGTAAAAGGCAAATTCTCCAATCGTTTCCAACGCAATTGCCTCCGTGAAATCAATTTCCTTTAGATTTTCACATTCACAAAAGGCATAATCTCCAATAGTCTTGACATTGGATGGGCACTTGAAAGCAAGGAGACTAGGACACTTGCGAAAGGCCCATCCTCCAATCGTTTCCAACGCAGTTGCCTCGGTGAAATCAATTTCCTTTAGATTTTCACAAAACAAAAAGGCTCGTTGTCCAATCGTCTTGACATTGGATGGGCACTTGAAAGCAAGGAGACTAGGACACTTGAAAAAGGCTCCATATCCAATCGTTTCCAATGCAGTTGCCTCGGTGAAATCAATTTCCTTTAGCTTTGCACATTCCTTGAAGACTCCCTCTTTAATAGTCTTGACATTAGGCCCGCGCACAATCAACTTTGTCATGGTTCGTTTGATTTCTTCTGTGATTTCTTTGTCTTCACTATCGTACACAAATTCGACATGTTCGACAATCTCTTCTTCTTCATCATCGTTGTTTGATTTTGGTGGCATTTCTTCTTTCTCATCCATTGTACCCGGTACTTTTATTGTGTAATATCTGTACTGCTGTGTAATGAGTGAGTCAGTGATGATGATGAGGATACACGTTTAGACCTGTTTTTAACAAAAGTAGTCATTTTACACTTTTTATGTGAAATAATTAGGGATTTAACACTTTCATTTCACTCTGGGATTTCTGTGTAGCAAATGTACCATGTTCTACGTGTTTTATTTCTGCCACTTTTGCCGTTGACGTTGTCCGAGTGTGCCCGGTCCGACATTCCCGCCCGATAGCGAAACACATGGGTTCGCACATTTTTCTCACTAAGTTTTGGCGTGATTTACTAAGAAGCTATGACTGACGCTGGAGCAGTTGCCTCGCAACCATTTTATCAACACAATGTGAAAACAAAAGTCCTCAATGAAACGTCTGGGAATCCGCAGATTGATATGAGAATGGAGAGAAAATGACGAGGTTCCAAATATTGTATCGTCTACTACAGTACCTATTAAAATAATAGTTTTGGGTCATTTGGTAAATTTTTGAAAGCTTGAAGGGTGAAAACGACAGTATTTAATGATGATCGTAGAGCATTGTACCCGTACATTGTCTACACTGAAATGTCAGAGTAAAATAAAAGTGTTAAATCCCTAATTATTTCACATAAAAAGTGTAAAATGACTACTTTTGTTAAAAACAGGTCTAAACGTGTACCTGTACTGTAGATGATTGACGATCGACGATAAAACAATGACTCTGGCATGTACCGTGCACTACGCAAACCCTACAGTACAGTCAGGTGCCAGAATGACTTTGATGACGGGCACGCGCGTGCAATCAAATACAGCATGCAGCATTTGGAATATTGAAGATACGAGTATGAACCACGCACGCAGAGCTAAGCAGTTCATCAACAATTGACGTTATACAGGGTGCAGTACCAGTAGGATAAACTAAATCAATCAATCAATCAATCAATCATCTGATTTTGAAGACTCTCCTCTCCAGGGATCCCATATTCTTCATCACTACGGTACTACCGTAGTTTGATGGGTGGATGCAGCACGAACCGCAATGCGACAGAAGAAAGCAGGGATTCCATTCATATATTCATATGATGGAGTGCACGGACCGATTACTACTGGTGGCGGCATTCGAGTTTCAATTTGGATGCAGAGCAACAACTATATACGATGTACGATGCTACTGCCCTTTCCAGCCTCTACAAAATACTTCTGGGGGATCCTTGAATGAATGAATATGGTATGGTATGGTGTGATATGATATGGTACCGATAGGGCTGCTGCTTCTGGAAAAGTACAGTAGGCAATCCTAGTGCGTATATCTATGTATACATGCATCTGGGCCGTACATCCGTATATTGTAATACCTTTTGCACGCCGCGCCGCTCTGCCCATTGGAAAAAGGGATTGATTAATTAATTGAATGATTGAATGATTGATTCGCAACAACATCAACATTGTTGTGGTATGGACCATGGACAATAAGGATTGCAGTCGAGGATATCGGTACTACTGAAATGCTGCCGCGTGGAATGAATCGAATCGTTGACTGAATAAGTCTTTTTGATACAGCATGATATGGACGGTAAATAGTAATAGTGTATATAATAGCAGTAGCAGTAGCAGTAGCAGTCTCTATGAGTTTTAATAAACTATATTGGTGCCTACCTATACAGTCTTTTGTTATGGCATATGAGTCAATGGCGTCACCACTCTACTCTGCACTTTCTTCCTATCCTAGACGAGCACTATAGTGAATTGCAGGGCAAATACATATTGAATATTGGATTATACTGCTATGGCCTTGGAAGAATTGAATACAGCATACTATTACTCAAAAGCCTGCAATAACGGATCAACAAATGATGATTCATTCAGGTGATCCGAATGCAGCCACCACCAACGAACAACAAAAAGCCCATTCGATCTTTTACATTTCCTTAGCATACATCATATATAAAATAATGATATATTCATGAATAACTCACATGCAATGATGATGTACGTATCTATCATCCGCTCGAACAAATTGGGGCCACATAATAAAACTCATCTGTGATGTGTTCTATGTACATCAGCATACTATACGAAATTTGGACGATGAAAAATTTCAAAAAAAATTGAAATTGTGGTGCGCGAAAATTCAAATGGTCCGTTCTTCGTGTCACCTCGCCAATCAGAAACGATCGAAAAAACTCGAGGACAACTTTGATGCAAGACCCACTAAACGACTGATTTCTGGAGCTATTTTAAACTCACCAAAAGAACAATGCCAAAAGAACAATAGCGTTTAATCTCGGAAGAATCTGGGTGAAACAATGGCAATCTAAGTACGGTAGTCATGCCACTATCAGTGTATGGTGATGAATCGAATAAATGTTTGTACTATAGTACTAGGCCGACTAGTACTACCAGGCGGAGTCGCTTTGGCTGTGCTGTTCTTTGTCATGGACACCATTTTGAATTGATGCACTTTATCTAAATGTTCGCCATTGTAGTAGTGCTGGTCATAGAGCCAATAATAGAATAGATACTCGGTATGATAGTTGTTCAATGATGATTTTGAGATTGATGATGAACGATACCGCCCGGTACCCACTCTTGGTACACACATTAGCAGTGCCGTCGCTCGGATCACGAGTCGTCAGTCCCGGACGTAAATCAAATTCTTCGCTTGCCAAAAACGATGAGCCCCCAAGAGTAGTTGATCGTGCTATAAGCATCCCTCCAAATCGCCATCACAAGTGTTGTTTTTCCATCTCATAAAATCGAAAGGACAATCCATCCATCCATCCACCAATCAGTCAATCGATCAGTCAATCGATCAATTTTATATAATACTAAAATCAAGATGTCCTCCAAAAGTTCTTTTCAGTTGATTATTGCATTCTGCATATTGCTGTCAGTCCAAGCCGGTCTCATTTGCCCCCTGTGTGGAAGTGCCAGTAAAGTTCCAGCGAGATGGGATCATGTTGTCAGCACAAGTCCCTACAAGACTTGTCGCAGTGTCTATTTCGAAATGGCCATGAGACCCATCAACCATCCAACTTGCGCACCCATGCAACGTCAATATGGAGCCGCTTGCTGCAATGCTGGTGCACCACCACCACCTGCTCCAGCTCCCAAACCCGCCCCTATCCCCAGCAGTGGCCACCCCTATTGCCGAATCTGCCGTAACGACGACTTTCCTGGATTTCCCAATGCAATGGTCTCGGCTCGTTACGTGGGAACCTATTCGTGCGGATCCTTGTTTCATCGCGGAAAGAATGGACAGATTCCAGGTTTCATGTGTGGACCCATGCAAGATCGCATTCACGACAAGTGTGGTTGCGGCCAACAGCCACCCACCAACCGGCCAACGCCACCACCCGTTCCTCGGCCTACACCACGACCCACCCGTCGCCCCACTCCGGCTCCAACCCGCAGACCTACTCCTCGGCCGACTCCGCAACCAACTCGCAGACCGACGCCTGCTCCGACACCCGAACCTACTTCCAAGCCATCGATGGCTCCCTCCGAGTCACCATCAACATCACCATCCAGTAGCCCCACGACGACGAAACCAAGTGCGAGTCCCTCGGACAGTCCCACCGCTCCTCCCAGTGCAAAGCCATCCAAAAGTCCAACGTCAAGTCCGACGGCACCGACCGTCCGTCCCAGCGAGCCTCCTTCCACATCGCCCACGACGCTCGAAGAAATGTGTGACGGATCTCCTTTCAAAAATTGCTGCCTGAAAGGAAGTTCATTTTGTTGTCACGTGTGTTCCATCCAATTTTAAAAGGAAAAACCTTCTTCTTGGAAATGAAGCAACGAATGAATGGCATTAATCAAGCGTCATATATCATCATGCATCAACAAGAACGAAGCCGACATCGCTTTTGTATTATTAGATAGCTAACAACATATCATATCATAGCATTGTATAGCACAAGGTAATTTTCATGGATTTCATTATTAGGTAGGATAGTATGCTGCCTGTATGATATCCGGTAATGTGAAAGTCGGAAGCCAGCCATCAAGCTTCTTATTGTTTTTGATTGTGAATGTTGAATGTCACCAAAAGTCCGGTGTTTTGGGATGTGGCACATCGGAGTCTAAAAATAATAATTTTTTCTCCAATAATCGGACAAATCCCGGAACATTCAACATTACCGTTATTGTCTTTTGTCGATAAGTCAAAGAAAATTCTACTTAATAGCAGGTCGCTTAAAATCCGTTACTTCCGTTACAATTTCAGCGCCAACCTTTCCATCCTCCGATACTCACACGAAAATTCAGTTTCACGAACTAAATCAAACTGCAAACACACACACAACGAGAGGTGGCAGCTGACCAGAAGAAACTTCCTCCTCCTGGAAACATTATTTTATTATAGAAGCTCGAGCGTATCATAGGACTATCATACATTATCCAAAGATACAATGATGTCAATACTCTCATCCTCCATTCCCACGCTTTTGACACTCTTGCTGCTCTCATCATCATGGCTGGTTGGATCCGCCCAAGCTCGTGAAATGTGCAATCTTTGTGGCAGTCATTATGTGACACCCGATTGGGACAACACGGCATCCACGGCACCCTTCATGACCTGCCGACAAGTTTACTTTCAATTGGCAACTCTTGAATCACACGATCACCGATGCTCTCCACTTCAGCAGCAATTCAATTATGCCTGTTGTACGGGAAGTAGTAACACTGGTGGTGGTGGCGGTGGCGGTGGTGGTGCAGCACTCAGGGCACCACCCGTCAACACTGGTGGAAACGAACCAACGTGTAACATTTGCAACGATGGTTCCTATCCAGGAAACCCCAATAAATTCATTTCTGCACGATACGTTGGATCCTATTCCTGTGGAACCTTGTTTGAGCGAGGACGAGATGGTCACATTCCTTCATTCATGTGTGGTCCACTCAAACTCAATCTGCAGCAGTCCTGTGGATGTGGTCAGTTTGCTCCACCACCCACACCATCACCAGTGAGGAAACCAACTCGTCCACCCACAAGACCTCCCACAGGACGACCTACTCGTCCACCAACCCCACACCCCACCAGACGGCCTTCCCCACGTCCCACTCCGTCTCCTACTCGGCCACCCACTCCTTCCCCGACACCCAAGCCCACTCGTCAAAAGCCAACCAAACCACCCACACGGCCACCCACCGACAAACCAACCTCGGCACCGACGGAATTCTCGGCCATTGCACGAAAAGAAATGCCAGAGGGTGGTTCAAAAGTGGCCTTGAAATATGCCGGTGGATACAGTCAACGAAATTATGGACAACGACGTGGCCTCAAGGAGACCTTGTCCCAAGAGGCTCCGAAAGAGATGAGTGATTGAATGAATTCAATTGAATCCAATTGAATCCATCCATTTGACTGCCTACAAAACAAAAAGACGTAAACACGCTTACATTGAAGTCTCTTGGAGCCATTGGCTCAAAAAGACTGTAGACACCAACACAACACAAAACAAAACTAGACTGTAATTTTACTAGAAGCAAGAACTAAACAAATACAATACAAATCAACACAATCCATTCATGAATGAATGAAAATATGAATCAATGTAAAGTATCGAGCAAAGATGGAGACATTGTGTCATGTTTCATCATCACGAATTGACAATCAATCAATCAATCTGGTCTGTTGGCATCGCACCGTTATTTGAGATTTGGCAACCAGCTATCCGGTAGACCCAAAAATATCATTTGATTGGAAACTTTGCGTAGAAAGCGTTGTGGGTCATCATTGTTCTTTTTTTCTTGCATACTTTGAATGGCATTGTAGCACATGTCACTTACGTTAGGTCTGGGTCTGGATAATGGTTGTGGTTCTTGGCCGTCCGGGACCAGTGATTGCGTCAGTCGGTGAACAAAGACGGTGGATTCTCCTCCCGTGGCCTCATTGGTTCCATTCAACTCTTCGACGAGTTCCAATGCGTACTCTCCATCATGAGGTAAGGATGGATCACCATTGCCAACATCATCAGTGATGGTCCCGCCTTCTGGGAGACGATATTCCGTGGTCAATACAATCGTGCCCGGTTTGCATTGTCGTCCCACGGCCCGTGCCAGATCCACCAGAATGTGATGGGGCATGGCCGACGAAAAGCAAAAGATGACGTCGGCATCTCCAAAGAATTCGTAGGGATCGTCAAAGGAACCACAACTGAGTTGGATGGGAGCCAATGGAAGTTGGTGATTGCTGCCCAAGAAATATTCGGTAGAATCATTATCATCATCATTCATGGTAGAATACGAAAGTTTGTCCTCGGGTGGTACATTCAAACCAAATTGTGCTTGTTGGTTGGTGTTGGTATTGGTATTGGTAGTATCTGGCAAGTACAAACCACCGTCCGTTAGTGACACATCATCACTGTCCCCTTCATCGTCGTCATCACCAATTAAGGAATCGGACAATTCATTCAGCCAGTCGTCACTAGGACTTTTGGGAACGGTAAATTGTTTGTATTGTTTCCAATAATCATCCAGCTCTGAATTAGATGCTGCAGCTGGTTCCGTACTTCCGCCGCCAATAGAGCTGCTGCTTGGTTGTCGTGGTGCGGGACTAGTCGCAGCCGTGGTTGTGGTTGTGCTACTACTACTACCACTAGTACTGCTAGTACTGCTGCTTCTACTACTACTGGATCCATTTCGTCGACAGGATTCCAGTTTTTCGACGGCTTGTTCATGAATGCCCGGCAACAATTCGATGCCCCGCACCAATTTCCATGGATACAAGGCCGCCGCTACCAATACCAACCGACCAGTGCCGCTTCCCAAATCGCAAAAGGTTAGTGGACTATCATCCGCCTGATTGGGATGCAATTGACGGGCTCGTTCCAAGACATTGCAGAAGAATTCAATGTCAAATTCACCATAGACAAACTCTTGGGGTGGATCTTCTCCCTCGGAAATAAACGGCCAATATCCGTCCTTGCGACTCAGGGCGATTCGTTGATCCAATAAATTGGGCGGAAAGACTTCATCAATGGATTCCAAAACGGCCGAATGGCTGGGTTGTTGAAATGATGATAATAATGACAATGTACTTCTCGTGATGGACATTCTTCCTTTTGTTCGCATCAGCGACGACGACGATGGTGTTGGTGAGGATGATGATGATGATGAAGATGTCATCAAGCCCATGCTGGAAGAGGTGAAGGAATCAGCATGGTAATAATGGCTTGTTGAGAATGCTTCCGCAACAAAATTTCGACTGAATGATGATGATGATGATAAGCATAATGCCAGTATTATAGATAATGTGTAACAGTGCATGTTTGTTCGTGTTGACAGTTGGTGTTGATGATGAGCCTAGCTACTGACACATGCGTATCCGCCATGATGCGTATGCGTATGATATGATGGATCTACTCTGCGAGAGATTGCCACATATTTTGTAATTGCAGTGTACACGGATGTCACGGGCGGAGGAAGCACTTAGTTAGTCGGCGTAATCGTATAATCAATACTCTCAATCTCATTGTTTATATTTGTAGAGGAATATATATACCGGTAGCCCCATTGCAGAACAAAACTCTTTGATCATTTTGATATCTACTGCAATCATGCTTTGAAAGAAACACACTACCTATCGAAATGCCATGATTCGTTGAGTGTTGGCTTCGTCAGTCCTTTCCCAAATAGCATTTCTTCTAGTCGATGCCATGATCGATGCTTTTCCATTGTGACTTCCCATCCCTTCCTGGCGATGGCAAGTCGTTCTTCGGTATGTTCGATGTAATACAACGCTTTATCATGCATCTCTTGAATACTATGAAAGAAGACGACACTTTCTCCGTCTTCCAAGCTGTGCGGAAGCGAGACCATTTCGTCCATCAATACCATGGTGCCTGCCGCGAGTGCTTCGAACAACCGAAAGTGGTCTTCCCATCCATCTCTCTTTGGTGGCAAAGGTATGATGATATATAAATACAGAAAGAAAAAAGGGTCAGCTGAATGAATCCATTCCATTCTGGAGCCACAGAAAAGCAAACCATTCATTCTTACCTGTGTGACGACCACAATCTTGGTTTGAAGCAAGGTTCGGACGTAGTCATCCGATACGGATTGGCGTCCAGCATGAGCTCGATTGCCTTGAATCGCAGTTTCGACGCGCAAGGTTCGATTTTCCGTGGGATGCTTCCAAGTCCTCATTTGTTCCACCGATTCGGTTGCCAAATTGCGTAACAGGCCATTGTTGGTTTCAATCACTTTCCAAAGATGGATCAGATCCATGGGTCGATCTGGTATACAATCCACTGGGTGATATGGCAATGGTGAACAAGAAGCACCACTGCTACCAGTAGTTGTCGTAGTAGTAGTATTCTTGTCATTGGGACCTTGTGCAATACTCGGAAGTAAATTGTGTATTGAATCGGCAATGTCCGTCCGGACGGCAAAGGGTGCGTGCAATGGAGGTCCTCCTTGGGTGATCAACATTTCGTCCCACATGGGATGCACGATTCGACCAGCGTTGATATATCCTTTAGCCTTTGCCCATCGACGGTACTTGTCAATGCATCGCAGTCCATATCGGATATGCGGTGCCAACATTCGGTCTTCGTCAATGTCAAAGTATACCGAGTCCATCCATGCTTTTCGCAAGACCAGTCGATCCGAGTAATCCACAAAGAATATTCGAAAGGATGGATTGTCGTCAATGGCCACCAATTGGTGAACAATATCGTTAGGAAATGGTTTGCTCTTGGCCGAATTGGCATCGACCATCCACAGATCGATGTCTGGATAGTCGAGTGCGGACGTGCAATTATGTTCGCCGACATCGCAGAGAACTTGTAAGGATAAATAGTCACTCCCATGAATCCCATCGACAAAGACGTGTTGCGTCGGTCCCTTGATACCGTTCGCCGTGATCAATCCAACCTTGAGGGGAGTGGAAGGAATGTAATTTTTTGGATATAAAGGTTGTTCTCTCATGACCTTTTGCCAATCCTCCCGAGTCGCCATGGGGGATTTGGATTCGACGGGGCGTTCTTTTCGTTGGGTAGCCGTAGCATGTGCCGTCGCTTGTATCTTGTTGGCATTCGAAGACTCTTTCGAAAGAAGCTTGGGACTTGTTGTTGTTTTTGTGGTGGTGAGGGGCAGGAACTTTGCCGTTTTGGTTTTCTCCGTTTGATCCTTGGATGATAGCTTTGTTTCAGGTGGCGCTTCCGTTGTACTGTTTGGACTCGTCATGCTTGGAGCGGCTTTGGTTGCAGTCGTGTCGACTTGTTTGGCCGATGCAATGGTAGGAGGAGGATCCGTCATTGTGTTTGGTAGTAGTCGACGAATGCCATTTGGATGATTCCCAGCAGTACTAGTGCCAGCTGGCTTTTGATGCTCCGCCGTGTCTTGGTGGTGGTGGTGGTTCGTAGTAAACTGTTTCTTGGAAGCCTCCATAATGCTAATGACATCATAGTTTGGGACACCGATACCACCACCACCACCAAATAGGAGGAATGGTAGATTCAACAGTCCAGCACCCGAACTAGTATGAGGATGGCTGGAGGAATGATGATGCACAAGCACCTGCTGAAGACCTTGAAGAAGGGCATATATTCCGAAACCCAAATATACCCCCAGCTTGATTGGGTTTGCAAAGAAATGACATTTTGCTGACTTGCGCTTTCGAGTATTAGGGTGTTCGGTTTGGTGGTGTTCCTTATTATTGTGATGATGATGATGATGATGATCATCATTATTATGTGAAAGCATAATCGAGGAATTATTGGTTGTCAGGATGGTTGGATCCGCCATAACGTGTCGGTGCATATTGGGAGTCATGCTTTTTATGAGAAGTATGTACTTCGATTCTCTTGTTATTGTTGGTGCTCACTTCGATAGAATCGTTCTTTTATTGATTGGACATTTCAAGTCGTGAAATCACCCAATAAATTGTTTTGGAAGCTTGAGTGTGTCGATCGTTGTCTCGAAATAAGATTGAACAAGGAAGAGTCTTTCCGACGGTTCAGATAGATCGAAAAGGTCTAATTTGAGAGTCGAGTCGGTAATAACCTTGGAATGGATGTATAAGAGGTGTTGAGAGTTGACGAAGTATAGTGGATTATGACCGATACCCGTCGTGTGCAACCCGAAACTATTGTGTTTTGGAATTTCATGGTTCTGGTCGATCCCCTCGAATGAGAAGGCCACAATATTTAGCGTGATAATGACTCATGTCGCCTTCGTGTCACAGGTCTTTCTTTCCTTCTCCTCTTTACTCACAATATTGAGAGGTGCGCCAAAATAACATCATCATCATCATCGTCACCGCATGCATGCATTGAAGCAATCGCCAGTGAGATATCGAATGTTACGGCTAAATAGATTAGGCTTTTGGAAATTTGTATATGAAGCTAATTATTGTACAGTCTAATGTAGAGTGGTGTATGCGGGGCGTAGCTGTATATATGTGGTTGCCGTTCTTGTGGTGGTGGTGTTCGTGCACAAAGTCATACCACCAGGGCATGAATTGGGGGACGTTAGTTCCAGCTTATTCTCCCAGCATCATGATTCCGAATCATCATCAATCATCTCGTCCAGCTATTGTTGCTTCATGTGTTTTAGTTTGAAATCAAACGATTCCTCGTTCAGCAAAAGCGACTTTCTGCCATAGTACGTGATGGAATGTGGTGACTCGGGTGCATACGGAAGATGATCATCGTGCACCATTTTGAAAGAAAAGGTGTCTTGATCGTAAATCATGACCCTTCCTTGTGTCTTGATATTGGAATAGTAGATTGGGAGATGATTGGGAGAAAGGGGAGCCGTGATGGTGGATGTTCGCTTGACTTCTGAAATACTAGTACCAACAGCAGTGGTACTGGCCACTGTAAAGCCTTCTTGTGATGTGTCGAGGGTCAACGATGGTCGTTTGCCAAACGAGTTGGGAATGAAACTCATGATGCTGGGTTTGTGTGTAATGTCAAGAAGAGTAGATTAGTTGTGTTGTGTTGTTGGCTGGATGGGTATGTTTGCCTATATTGCTGTGAAGCCGCGAGCTGCTGTTGATGTTACCTACTAGTGGAGAAGAAAATGAGCAAAGCAAAATCCCGAACCTCTTGATGTGTTTCCATCAACCACCACGAAACCAAAGGCGTTTCGCGATCGTGGATATCTTTGGATATAAGCTAATTTCGTCGATGACGGATGTCTGCTCACGAATGAGAATCCCAAGACTGGCCGACTGACGGACTTGCGGATTCATTCACTGACTCAGTGATCGATCCTCCACGCACGCGCATACCGGCACATCGGCAAATTTGTGAGAGGTTTGATTTTGCACGTAATATTCGTTATCATCATCATGATGGATCAATATCCCATCACTAGTAGCGTGGCAATGTTGGACATCATCAACAACAACAAGATTGCAAGGAGCAATGGAAAAGAAACGAGTGGCATCTTTGAATTAGCGAAACGACACGACAATAAGCCACAGAATCAATCAATCAATCAATCAATCAGCATTCATCGAAAAGGCCCAATGATGCAAACACCTCATTACCGTATCTTGTTCTCTCTCGTTACAAGTGATGACGCTTCTACCTAACCATTCACTCTCTACATGACAGACCCTCATTTGAACGAAACGACGAAGGTTTTCATTATGACGACAATAAGCCACAGAATC
Organism: Cylindrotheca closterium; assembly: GCA_933822405.4. Classification (NCBI taxonomy): domain Eukaryota; phylum Bacillariophyta; class Bacillariophyceae; order Bacillariales; family Bacillariaceae; genus Cylindrotheca; species Cylindrotheca closterium. Next base: position 26,784 of record CAKOGP040002347.1, on the reverse strand, counting down.
AATCAATGAATCATCAGTCATCGAAAAAGGCCCAATGCTAGTACTGTTGTACTGGGAGAGCGAGACAAGAAGATACGGCGATGAGATGATGCTTCTAACTAACCATTCATTCTCTTAACGGGAGATCCTTATTTGAGCCAAGTAAAGGAGCATTGCCAAAGGACGACACTAAGCCGCTGAAGGAAACAAGGTCATCGAGAGGTGCAATGATGCCAAAACTCCGGAGAGAGAAGGAGAAGAATAAGATACGAGAATGACACGATGCTTCTTTCTGTCAGTTCTCTTGATGGCACCTTCGCTGCAAAGCGAAATGCGAAAGATCGACAACAAGACACTGAAGCAACGATGATCGAGAGGTCTAATAACAAAGAGAATATAGCTGTAGGGTTTGAATCTGAATCTAACATAATAATATCTATAGTTTACATCATATATATATATATATATAAAATTGAAAGGTGCTGGTCCTTGTGTTATCTCGCGTACATATATAGTGGGAATGAAAAGCAAAGAGGGTGAGGAGGCTCCTTTGTTTTCCCACTTAAATCTCCAGCAATCGTACTGTACCAAAATGAACGCATCTTACAAACTGAACTTGCGTGCCAGTAGCTTAAAGTCAAAAGAATTGGTGTTCTTATGAAAAGAGGGTTTTCTGTCATGGTTAGTTAACGAGCGAGCTGAACCATCAAGTGCACAAACCACAAGCTGGTCATCTGGGACCGTTTTGAACCCAATGGTCTCTTCGTCGAACATCATGACTCTGCCCTGAGACTTGATGTTGGAGAAGATAATGGGTGGGTCATTCAGAGGAGCCGAGTCATTGATTGTTGGTTCTTTGACGGATGATGCAAATGCCACTGCTTTCAGCGATGATTTGCTGTCGTTCAAGGAAGATTTGCTGTCGTTACTGCTCAAGCTGCTCATGGTTTTCTGTTTTGGTTTTGTGAGGATAGTTCTAGCAAGTTCTGAAAATTTGTGCGTGTGTCTGTGTGGATCTGAAGCAAGGTGCTCAAACACCCGTATAAAGTTCTTTTTCTGTGGAGGAAAAAGAACTTTGTGGGAAATTCTCGAAGGATTTCCTGTTGAGCCAATCAAACACGAAGCCCTTTCGTTTATTCCAATCGAACAAGAAGCAGTTCGAAGATCGTATGGCTAGCATTCAATTTCTGCAATTTTGTATATTCTTGAATGCTAATTTTGTCGATGAAGGAAGGACGACTTTCAGCGTACGAAGGACGAATGAGAAGCTCCGGATGGATCATTCGACTCCTACCAGTGAACCATTTCAAAGCACAACGACCGTATTATTTTGCACCCCCGGTTCCAACGTACAGTAACGCATACCGGTACTCTATAGTGTGGTGGCACAATACTCGTACCTGGTAGTATGTGAGGGACCGAAAGCTCGACAAATGCTAGGACTCTTGATGCGGAATCCAGCACAAGGAAGAACAGGACACAAGAAGAATGCACACAGATTCAGTAGAAGACTGGTCCTCCTCATTGATTGATTGATTGATGATTCGTTGGTGTTCACTTACTCGTTAGTGATTCATTCATTCCTTTCTACTGTGCTGCTTGGAACAAAACCAAAAAAGAGAAACAGGAAGCCCGTGTCACAAGATTTTTTTGGATTCTGATAGTGTTGTTGTTGTTGTGTTGCCTATTAGCTAGATTTGGATGATATTCTCAAAACCTTTAAACTGCAGTAAATACGATTATATAGGTCATTCCAATGGTACCAAGGCATCATGATCATCGTCATTATTTCCAATCTCCTAAGCGGTACGAGTACCAGGTACCAGGTACCAGGTACTGTAGTAGGCAGTTGGAGTGTCCCACGGTTCGTACTGTCCGTTCGACTTGCTATAGACGCCGAAAACGAAACCCAAATTTGGCGGCAAACCATAAAGTTATTATATAAAGTGTGTCGCATGCGATTTATACCCCTTAAGTAGGTCTTCGTTGGAGTCATCGTTCTGTCGAAGATCGTCCGTTCAAAGTTCCATCGTGATACCCAGATCGAAAAACCTCCACCCTCCAAATCCTATTCTTCTGATTTCACGACTGCCAAATTCCATCTCCGGCTAATACTAGAGAGAAGCCCACGGTCACACGCACAAGTATAGTATAACGCACAAAGCATCTGTGCTAGACACACACAAGAGCAAGAAGCGCCAGTTACAAAAACACCAGCCACATCATCCCATATAAACTCTAAATAGAAGCAACAAGAATCTGTTTCTGATATCATCTTCACAGACTCGTCATTACATCAACCAAAGAACACATCCACAAACACAATAATGAGCTCTCCATTTGATCGAGCCATTCAATTCTGCGAGTCTCTTTTTCGAGGATTGCCTCATGAAACAGCAGTGCCAGACCACCACCCTGATGGTGACCACGACCACGATGACGACGACCACGGTGCAGAGAGTGTCCACAGTTGGGGTTCTTTCGAAAGCTTTCGCAAGTCCATGGCGGCTCCGTTGATACCCCAAGAACCCAACAACAAGGGAGACACTGGTTGTCGCCACACAAAAGATGGAAATTGCGTGTCGAACATTTCCAGTGGCAAAAAGGTTCTCATGTTTGATGAAAAGACCTTTCAATTCAAGCTTACCAATCCTCTGTAATCGTGAACAGAACGACGACGACTTATATGTGCTCGTGAGCTTGACGTACATACATACACACATACACACATACGTGTAATACATACAAAGGATGAATGAATGGATTGGATCCATTCATTCATGCATCTTCACATGTAGTCTGGAGAATGCTAGACTAAATGATTCTACCCACGAATATGACTCGATCACTGGAGAAGAAGGGAACTATACTATGATTTTTAGCATTCGGTATTTACATAGAAACTGCTACTATTGTACGCGAAGGGAGTAGATACGAATTGAATATTGCTTCATTTCTTCAATGGTGACAATCGAAAATGTCAGTGTGGTCATAACTCATTGTGAGTTGTTGTGAGGCGAAAATCAAAATGGGGGTGAATCCACAACCACAACCATCAGACACCTGTCAAGAGCACATGCAGGCATTATCGTTGCCTTCGACCATGCACTCTCTCAATATCCGCAGTATCAACCCTACCGGTATATATGATCGTGAAGTAAGCTCATGTTTCCTTGCCGCCATTAGTACCTACAGTACAGTACCACTCGCTCACTATACGAAATAATGACTCTCGTCAAGAGTCTTTTGGGTTTACTCTCCAGGCGTTCCCCTCCCCTCCTTTTGAAATCCAAGACGTATAAAAATCCACACCATTCATTTTATTGTATATATCATCCTCAATATTTGCGTTGTCGCAGCAGTCATCGCTCTACGATGTTGCCATTTCAGCACCGTTTCCCGCCGCAATTCAGCAATGTAAGTCAACGGACGAACAACACCGACAGTATGTGTGCTTGTCAATGAAGAAATGTCCATTTTGGTATCATTGGTACTCCGGAAAATAATAATGAAGGAATCAAAGGATAAGGGGTTTAACTGAGACAAGAACATAATCGCATGATCATGCAATGCTATGTATATGTTTTTGTAATGCAGGAACTGCTCATCCTTGCCAGAAGCCATACTCATACTCTAGTTTCCATCTTCCTTTCTTTTAGGTCTCGGATTTTTTGCCGTGGTAATATAATGGCATGAATTGTTGAAAAAGTCAGGCTTTGAAAACAACGTATTGACTTGAAATTCCCGAGGACACCATAATCTCCAATGCTACAGTACAGACCGGAGGTGCAACATACTTGAAATGGCCGGAAACTCGGAACAGATACGAATGGTCGTCCATCATAGTCAAAGATCATGTTCTAGCAATATGGTGCAATCTGCAGTTTGACATATGCGAAAATGTGCGCAAGGAGACGATGGATCTATTGAATACGCATGCATCCAATGGCTTGGAAGTCTACATGCACCTCAGTAGCCTATGCGAGTTCCTCGTGCTGAGAATAGAACGATGGTTTTGCGGCTCGCATAGGTATACCGTACCGGTATCATATGCACTCGGATGTTATCGTGAGCGAGCTCATCATTCGAAAACAGAAGGCACGAGACCGGGTCATCGATGAGCACAGTCATGTGTTATTGTCACAAGACGTTTCAAGAGTAAGTCATTTGCAAGCTCACTATCGAGCCCGCAGTGGCATCAAGCCGAGCTCATCGAGCAAGGTCAAGTATAGATGTATATATAGACCGCACAAAGCAAGTTTGACTGCTCTTCATATGATACTGAATATAAAGAACTATCACCCCATGTATGTAAAGCAGTCTAGAGCAAAAACTCGTTCCCTGACTCTTACGACAGAAGGATGAAACTGGAGTATCACCATGATATCTCAGTGTGTAAAAACAAGAATGGGCGAACATGAACACTTTTGAGGAAGTTTGAAAAGAATGCAAAAAAGTATGCAGTTTAGCTTTTTTAATTCATAAAGCAATGTGTTTCAGAATGTGAGGTTTTACAAAGATCTATTCGAACACAGGTGACGACGGTACATTGTATTCCCATTGGGCAGCAGTACTGCCATGCACTACACTCCCATCCCCATTGGTACTGCTGTCGGGACTCGTGGGTGGTGTATCAAGGTTGCCAGACAGTTTTCGCTTGGGCATCACCGGAGCAGACTTATCATCACCGTCTCTTGACATTAGTGAGAACCAGCTAGATGTCTCTGCAAGTTTGACGGCCCTTGGCATCATACTGTCCAAGGATCGTCCTGAAATGTCCAAAGAATCATTTTGAGGAGCATACAGGATGGAGTCATCCTCGGCTCTGCTCATTTGACTGTATTCCATGGTTCTTCGGCGTTGCGGAAGCGTAGGAGGAAGATTGCATACTGGCATAGTAATGGGCCTGCAGTATGGAAATGAACCTGTGCGCGCTGGAGGTTGAGGCTTTACATTCCATCGTTGAAACGCCGTGCTGGATTCTTCAGCGTCGTTACGATTCTCAAACGGTAGATATCCAGTGCGATTGTCACTGAATCCAATCATACCAGAGAAGCGAACAGACTTTTGTTGTGTCATTGTGGAAAGAGAGTGAAAGTCGTTTATTGTTTGGGGGTTCTTGGCAGGAGTAAAAAATTTGTGGCAAAAGTGGACAATTTTCTCTTACACGCTAATTCGATGACGTGAGCTACAGTAATACAATGTCTTATAAGAGAGGCATTGGAGCGATCATCTGACAAATTCTTGTATCCGCCGCACCGTACAATCATCGTTTCGGTGCTCAAAACGCTTAGAGGGGTTTGTAGTGTGATGTTCTCGCAGAAAGACAGCAGCCTTATCTCTCTGGTGGCGTTTGAACAGGAACGAGAGCGTTTGGAGGAGTGATAAATGAGGAACGGTATTGGGGACTGGCACCGGCATTCCATGATCGGAATGAGCATATCACATGGAAGAAAGGAGAACAGGCCTTGTGGAACTTGAATACCCGCGAGTCTTCGAAGTTGGGAGAAGAATGAGAGCCGTAAAAGGGTAAACCCCTCACAAACTACGTAGGAGGGTACAATTTTGTGCTTTTGACTGGGCTTCTTTTGAATACGCAAATGTTCGCATATCACAACCACAGCGCACTTCTGCCCCGCCTTTTCTGTCTTCCTTTTCTGTGTTACCTATGCAGAGCACTGCCACTGGTACTCTACTCGTAGTTCTCGGGTCTTACTTCCTTTTAAAATACCGGTAAATGCCCTGATAGCGCTGCGCTACGCTACGCTACTTTCATTGGGCATTGTATGTCGTGGCACAGGGAGTTGCAATTTAAAGCAAAATGTGCTAGGTAGTATCATACTAGCGCATATTAGTATGTGTGATGGACCTTACATGTCGTAGTGTTAAGTTACTCTAGAGGACATGTATCTCACCCCAGCTGTGGTAATCTTTTAGCCCAAGGAGGTGTGGGCAGATTGACAGCTCACTAACATGATCCAAGTTGAATGTTATGCATGGAATTGTGTCCCTCACACGAAGTTGAATCTTTCAGCCAAGGAGCTTTGAGCTCTTTTAAAGCTTCTAGGTTACAACCCGCAATACTTTGCTATGCATAGGTCTGCTACGTCTCTTTTGAGTCAACCATTCTGTGCTGCACTACTCCCCAGTCTTCGCACGCAGTGTCCGTCAAAAAACGCGGTGAAGCTTCCTTGTTGGTTGCTTACACACTAGATCTATGCTGTTTCGGTCAGAAAGGACCACGTCGATCCTTCATTTGCCTTGGTCAGAGTGATGCAAAGATCTCTAGTCCCATCCTTGGCATCTTCCATAGTAAATGTGCAGTCATCTGGTACAATGGCCGAGAACAAAATACCAGATATTTTTGTTTCCCCATGCACAGCCACTGAAAGCTGATTACGTTTGAACGAAATCTTGCAATCCTTACTCTTGGTGCCGCTTGGAATCGACAGCTTCGCCTCTACTTCATCCGCGGACTGAGTCCAAGATCCCCAATCTTCCACAACTGCGGGAGCACCATCCATGCCATACAATGCTTGGGTTTGTGGTGCCACAACATGAGGCGGACCACCCGAAACGTTCATTTGTTGTTGAACCAATGAGTTTAGTGATGACGCCGATCCACCTTGACCTCCTCCACCACCTTTTTGCCTCGCAACTCGGCACCAAGCCGCGGTCGGAGACGCATCGGATGCTCGAAAATCAACTCGCTCCCATTCGAATTCTTCATTGTCATAGGCGCGTCCAATAAAGACATCCCCGCAGATTGCTTTGGGCAAGCTGTGGCCACAGGCAGTTACAAGTTTGGTGGCTCTTTCGTTTTCTTTGGTAGAAGCACCAGGAAGATCACTCGAATACAAACTGACGGCACGATATTGATTTCCCGGGAGCGGAATACTCAGTGCCATGATTTCACAAGATGGTTGGTCCGAGTTGGATTGTTGTTGGAAATAAGCTTTAGCATTCTTGACTAGAGCGTCCTTTTCCAAGCCACCTGATTTGGAGGCTGACAGCTCTTCAATGGGTTCTTCCGAGTTGACTGGAATCTTTACGTAGGTGAATGTATTGTCGCTCATTTTGGTACAGTTCTTGAGGATTCTAGTGGCAACTGGAGTAGTTCGTGTATAAGAGGGCAATATAAGGTTGCAGTTGTTTTCGTTCGATTTCCTTCTTGTTTGTTGTCATCGCATTATATGTCGTCCCGAACAATTTTTTTCGTGGTCGTCATTGAAAGTTGGCAGTCGATTGAGTCGATTTTTGGCGCGGAAAATGATCGAACAGTTTATAGATAAAACAATCACGATGCTGGATATGCATAAGGAGTGAGGCACAACACATATGGCGGATGAATTGGAAGCTCAGATCATTTCTCTTGTTGACAGCCGCAGCTCTATTATATCAATCGTTGAAACTGCCCGCTGACTTGAAAGCATTCCTCGACCCAGAAGACCTTATTCATCTGAATAGTAATAACAATACCCCCCGAAATCAGAAGAATGACCTGGATTTTCATCAGAATGGTACATCCGTTCGGAACGGAGAGACTCACGCATGGTTGGATCATATTTACTATTTCAATTCCTTTGTGAATCCAGAGGCTGAACGATTCATGGAATCCTGGTTGCAACCAATCAAACATGCACATATCGAACGAGTGGAAGAAATTTCAGGATCAACCAGCAATTATCAATCGTGTGCGGGTGAAGAATTGAGCTGTAAAACATCGACAGAAACCAAACGCATCGGATATACGTATTATCGGTTTGGGTCGGCTTATAAAAAGGGCGGGGTATCATTGGTGTTGCATCACGATACAATGGCTTTGGATTTGGAAAAGCTGCGTCATGTCGTTGAAACAGAGTTGAAGAAGAGGAACATTCGCTGGAGTGTTATTCGTTTGGATTGTGGACAAAATGAACGAGGTCAATCAATTGAAGCTTCGACTATCAAAGGAACCGGTTGGGCCGTTTATCCATCACCAGACACGCAGGATAGCGAATCCTGTGGAACATCCAAGGCAATACTCTGGCGCGACGGAAAGCTGAAAAAGATGACCAAGTTATTGACTATGCTACACGGTGATGACCCTGAAAAAATAAATATTGATTGTCTCCTCGAGAGCAGAGAGTTTGGAAGCTACTGCCTGGATTCTCCAGGTATCATTCAACATTCAAATCAATTGAGTCCCCAACCAACTCCGATATTCGGTACATGGGATTATGGAAGGATCCAGCAGACAAGCAATCAAAATATGGAGAATGTGCATAAGAAAATGCCTCTCGCAGCAGAACACGAAGCTCTCGCAATAAGAGTGGATCGGATCCTTTATGTTAACCTTGCCAAGAACAAGTTGCGGCGGCAATTTATGGAGAGTTGGCTTTCTCGCCATTCCATTCCGTACCAGCGAGTAAATGCCATGTCGAGTTCTGTACAAGCAGACTCGTGTGCTTTTGACAAGACAAAAGAGGTATGCCGAGGAATTGTTGGATACGACCGGACACTTGTACATACCTTGGAGAGCATGGCTGACTTGCAAACTGGCAATACCATGATTCTGGAAGATGACATGCTGCCATCCGATTCAAGATTGGATCGACTAGTCCAAGCTATCAAGATTGTTCCTCCCGATTGGGAGTTGGTTCGATTCGACTGTTGGGGTATGGAAGACTTTAACTTTGACTGGCCCAATCCATTCGTTGCAGCAACCAATTCCTATTCCATAAAGGGATGTGATAAAGTTGATACGAAGAATTGTCACAAAACCTTTTGTGGCGGGTCACACAGCATGGTATTCTCGGCAAGAGGAATTGGCAAACTGAAGCGCATGTGGAGTACCAAGCCGTAAGTTCATCTACTGCGAGTGTCGAAAGGAATGAAGCAATGGTTTCTATACAAATATCCAGCATCTCACCGCACCTTCTCACAGATATCAAAATGCAGATTGCATCATTGCAAGAACGCCGAGCTTACGAAGCTACTGTGTCAACCTTGGCTTTTGGGAAACCATTCATATTAAGTCCGAGCTCTCGGATATTTCTGGTCTGTAGCATGCAATTCAGGATTCGATATCACCAGCAGCCAAGGCTAGCCGAATCCATTATGCTTGCTTGCATTTATGATATGAGCACCACACTACAACTAGTGGAGATCAATACTTCGACACGAGGGTTGAAATTGGACAATGGAGTAACTAATAGTTTTCGTACATTTCAGGAAATCCGCGACCAGTGCTTATTTGCTTTCATCGTTATTTCGTTTGAGCCACTCGTCAAAATCCACGGTCCAACAACAAATGATACCGTGACGTCGCAAGGAACTGTATTCTTTGCGTTCCTATCATAGATATATTATTATTTGGGATTGCGTCTCGCCTTCTCACAATTCGAAAACATTGCGAAGCATCAAGTTCACCAGCAACAACTGCGACTTTCTCTAGAGCCTTCGTTGTACCAAAAGTAATTCGCTCCTGTTCCGTTCATGGTTCGATAGTTCTTCCTCTGTTCGGATTCACATGGCACCAAGGGCTTTTTGTATCTATTTGCTCAAGTTCGTTTTGCCACGTAAGTTGTTGCTTTTTCCCCCCAACTAAATTCTTTCGCTCGTTCATGTTCGCATTCAATCGACACCAAATAGCTTTTTATCCATTTGTTTGGGCTTTACCAAAAGAATACCACCTCGACATATCGAGTGCCGGATATGAGCAAACTGTTAAGTTCTCTCAGAACTGAGAGCTCATACGTCATAGCATCTTGACCACCTATCAAACTTGTGAAGAACAAATTGCACTTCAAATCGGCCACAATTTTTTCCTCATGCCCGTCCCGAACAGAAAACGACTCTCACTTTCCACCATGACACAACAAAAGTCTGTTCACTTCTCTGATATTATTAGCTTCAGCGACAATCGCATTGGATATCTCGAGTGTGAAGACGGCGAATCCAGCAGAGCGTGTCGGGAATCGAATGTGAAGCCACAATCTCCAACGCACACAAGTTCGATTCCACACCGCAGGCCCTTCATTATGCCAGTATGCAACCTTCCGCCAATACTACCTCAACGCCGACACGGTTTGGATCAAATGAGCAGAGCTGAGGATGGCTCAACTCTCTATGCTCCGCAAAATGATTCATTGGACATTTCTGGAAGATCCTTGGACAGCTTGATGCCAAAGGCCGTAAAACTTTCGAAGAATACTATCTGGCTACCGCTGATGTCAGGAGACGGTGATGACATATCTCCGCCAGTGATGCCTAAGCGTCAACTTTCTGGCAACAGTGTGGATATGCTTTCTACACCTCACACGAGCATCCGCGATAATCTCAATGCGGACTGGAGTCGAGCATGTGACTGCAATGCCCGATGGAATTGCGATGTAGTACCATCACCACCACTCCTAATATAGACTGATTGTACTCATACTCTTGAAATGCGCATAGTTCTGAAGATCTCTTAGGCACCTTCACAAATGCAAAACTCTTAGTCATATCGCGGCGGCACTTGGTCGAATCCAATATTTTCGCTCCAAACAATATCCAAAATCTTTCTTTGCAGCCAATATTATACAGTGGCAACCAGTATTGCTCGATAATACAACATCATCGAATCGAATCAAACACTGCTTGAAACCCGCAATCTGTCTTCGCCTTCCGCCATACTAGAGTACCGTATGCTAAGACTTGGTAAGCGTGCTTCTGGTCGCTTCTGAAAATTCCGTGGTCCGGCAACAAAGAAGGCCGGTAGCAAGGAGCACAACTTGGTCCTGATTGGAAGCAAACCCGAACTGTATTTTTCCCATACGAGAGGTCCGATCACGGTACCAGGTATCTGTTGGAACAGTGAGGTCGGGATGATCCCTTTTTTATCCCTCATCTTCAATCTATCCAGTGGAATACCGTGTAAGTTCTCTACCACTGCCGCAGTTCGCTTTCACAATATAAGGCACGAACGAGCTGTTCGTATTTGTCCATTGTGCGGTATTTGTTTTTTATTTATTTACCATGTTCAGGATACGTGTAATAGGATTTAAAGTACCAGCCAGTACCGGGTACCGGATCCAAGAACTAGACTAGCGTATCATAGATCAAATAGCCCTCCCCGTAATGTATCGACCGGACAACTTCTGAAGCGAATTCCTAAAATTGCGCTTCAAAGGGTCATACAATCTTAATTTTCAAAACCATCAAACTATGCAAGCCACAAACAAGAAGAAACGACTCTCTGTTAGCTTCTCTGATGTTATCAGATATAGCGACAACAGCATTGGATATATCGAGTTTGAGGATGATGATATTGTTTCGACGTGCAGTGATGACGAATCCAAGGAGGAAAAACAAGAATACTGGAACCCGAAGCCGCATCCTCCTCCGTCTCTTCCATCTTATCGACACTCACTTCTAAACAGTGAACCCATCAGTATAGCAAACAAACTTGCTCCAATCCTTCCGCAACGTCGAATGGTCCTGGAGCTTAACTTGGACCAGATGTTGGGCGCTGACGATGACTCAATTTTTAATTCTCCGCATCGTCATCCTGTGGACTTCCCAGGAAGATCCTTGGATAGCATGATGTCACGCGCTGTGATGCTTGGGAGGAATACTCACTGGCTCCAGCTTTTGTCAGATGGTGATGACGCATCTCCTCCAGTGATGCCCAAGCGTCAACTTTCTGGCGACAGCGTTGAAATGCTTTCAACACCACCCACGAGTCGTGGTAGTGTCAATTTTACGGAATGCAACCTATCGCCGTGTGGCCGTAATGCTTCCCGATGGCAATGCAATGTACCGCCACCGCCTTTATTCGAATAGACTGCGTAGAAAGACTCCATGAATTAAACTTTAAAAAGTCGGAGCAAACCATACTACTCTGGCTGTTGCAGCTCGACACGTCACATCTTAATAGTCCAGAATTGGGGTAGCTGGTGAAGAGTGCAGATATGCATGCGACTGTACGTTACAAGTAACCTTGTTATTTGTGGTAAGTTGCAGTATAGAGATCTTCAAAATTAGATATTTTCAAATTGACATTATATGGTACCATTTTCTACATGCTCTCATTGGCTTGCTTATGAATCATAGTTTTTGCTTTTAGCTCTTAGCCAGACATCATAATGTTTAGCTTGCGATCCAGAGAGCAATCTGGTTTCTTGCATAGAGCTTGAGTTGGCAAGCATGCTTTACTTGGTCTGTATGCCTCATCCTGCTCCAGCAGTAGCTCGGTTCGATACCTTTGGGCT
>CAKOGP040002336.1:118372-150341 GCA_933822405.4 Cylindrotheca closterium | reverse complement strand
ATGTGCCACTAAGCTATGGACTCCCCGTGGCAAGATGGGTCTCCCCTAAATACATGAAGTATCTTTGGGGTTGGAAGTTTACATCTCACTTCCCCATTTGTCACAGGTACTGGATATTCTTACACTTCCATACAAGCAAGTCTTCACAGATTACACACTCTTCGGAGAATCGAAAGCTGGTCCTATGAGTCGAACATATAGCGCGACCCTCAGCGCAGCGTCACAGCCCACCTTATAGTACTGTACTGTAGCCGAAGGGAACGGAACGGAACGGAACGGAACGAAAGGAGCCAGTTGGCTATCCTCTATATTGAACTATTCACGATGTCGCAATAATGTTTTTGGAAATCGAAAAATCCTGAAACGGGTTCAGACTCCAGCAGAGCAGAAGAAGTTGAACGCGCTGATTTTATCCTCGATCCTGGACACTGGAAGAAAACCGATATTACCCTCACATTTTCGTGCAAATAATTTCTCCTCCATTTTTTACTAAAAAAGATGTCGACCGCAGTTGCAACAATCATACAAGCTCCCAAGCTATCAGCCGAGATTCCTCACCAACTGGCACCATCCAGCAGTAGAAGAAAGGTCCATTTTCCACGCCACATGAGAACAGTAGTTCACGTGCTCTCTAGGAGAGATTACTCGAATTCAATGCTTTTACACACCTGATGATCGATATCGAATGGAATCCGACAGACGGCGCCTGGTAAGACGGTTAGAGAGAAAAGAGCAGAACAAGAAACAACTGCCCTCTTCCCTACGAGGTTTGGAATGCCAGACAAGAAAAGGGAGCATACAATCCGAGAAGCGAGTGTGGGCAGTCATTGACAGTGTCCTAAAGGAGCAAGACGATCAGTTAGAACTCGATGACTTCAATTGCAAACGAATTGCTTTCGCTTCTCAGTCTAACTCTACAGAAAGCGTACTTTTGGCACTTCGTGCTGCAATTGGCGATCAACTAGCTGCCTTCACTGTGTACCGTGAATGGGCTTCGGACAACCGAGCCATTTTCGAAGCTTCAGCTGAAGGCAAGCGATCTTGCAGATGGAGCAGCGAGTGATGATGGCGGTATCTACGATTCTGTTAGCAGAGTCCATTTGAAAATAAATGCATGCAAATTTTCATTAGCTACTACTGCGGGGTAACAATTAACTGGAAGCTTCCCATTGAACGCTGCTATCTCATGTCACTGTGCTTTTACCGAAAATGATACGCTAATTTTTACATTCCATCTCACCGGCAACCGCACAGTAGGTACAGATAATACGAGTAGACTAGAATTTTGAAAGAAGGAATCATCATCTGTTATGGTGGTTCTTTGCAGCAAGTCAATGGAAGCCACCATACAATGAAAAGCTAATATATCAGTGCTTATACCGATTTGCTTTTCTTTGCACATTCCCGCTCACTGATTGCCGTAGGTAGAGATAGTGGTACCGAGACTAGGAGTAGTGAAAGGATGAATCAGCTGTCGGTTAAAAGGAAAACTATTTTCGCACAACACTATTTTAAAATATCAGAGATTTGTTGGTGGTACGCCGTGTACGCGGTAGTGTACTCATGACAATTGAAGCATAATCGTGATATTTTAGTTGCGGATGACAAATTTCACCAATCTGAAAACACAAAATTGCGAAACTTGGCGGGAGAAAAATCAGACCGTTTTCGGAGCATTTCTTAGCTTTAAAGACCCCAGATTTCAAAACTAATTAGAGATAGCGAAAATCATACATGATAAAGAATAGTACATGTTTCGCCTCGTGATTTTTTCATTGTGGCCACGTCGGACACTGCGAAGATTACCCGCTATGCTCACAATTTTTACAACGAGCGAAACGTTCTCATAATTCCAAAACTATCAATTCATCATGCATACTCCTAAGAATCAAATGAAAATGATCAAAGCAAACTCGCTTGCAACGTTCCTCAAGGATGACATGAGTTTCTCCTGGGAAGACGATCTCTTCGACAGCGATGAAGAAGAAACAGTCGTCATGCGCAAAACGAGTATTAGATTTTCTAACAATATTTCCATCCAAGAAATCCCTTGTATCAGCGACCTGGAGACCAGTGAGATTTCTGATGTCTGGTACTGCCATCAGTACTTCGCCACCATGAAGTCAGAGTGTAGAGAGCTAGCCAAGTCGGTCACGTCTGGCAGAATTGAGGTATCTAACGACATTTGCTTGCGCGGCTTGGAAGAGAAACTTCACCGAAGCAAAAAGAAGATCAACCGAAGTGAAGCTATTGGTGCCGTCCTGAACGAGCAAGATGCCCAATTTGCCTATGGAGAACAAGCCCCCGAGATGATTGCACAAATCTACCATGAATTTGCAGCCCACTGCATTGAGGAGGCAGTCAAGGTCGCACTTCGAGATCAAGTAACAGCTACTGAGATCCACGGCGGGATTCCTTTTTCGATTTCAAGTTTAAGTTCTCCATCACCTGAAGATGAAAGATACACGTCAGCGATCTTAGGCATTCCAGGTTTAGGAAGCCCAACATTGGTTGCTGCATAGGTTTTCTTACTCAAACAAAGCGGGTTAACAATTTTGAAAATATAGAACGGAGTATTATATACAGTATGTTCTACCATTTTCATAGCTTTTATCAGTTCTTAAAGATGCTGCTCCTTTGTGATTGGGACGGACGTCCAGTCATGGCTTTTCAAGAACTTGAATCGGTTTGTTTCAGACCTATGCTTTGACACTATTGGGCACTAGTTCCAGGATGGCGGAGACGGACCAGAGGAGGGACGCTCTTCAATGACATAAAATACTATATATCCAAGCTAGACGAGTTCCAGTACCACCAATAGCCCCAACCCATGCATCAACTGTTTCAATTCTGCTGCAAAGGAACAAGCATCAGAAGCACCTGCGGCCATTGATCCTTGGACAGACATGACCGATTCACGACCACACTTCAAAAGAATTGGACTTCTCGCAACCTTTCCAGTTCTCCAATGCGTCTTGTGTAATCGGTTGGAGAATGGACATTCCAGTCCCAGTCATATTGACGAACTTTGCAAACGCGTACTGAAAAATTGGCTCCTCAATAATTGACTTCACAGGGATAATATATATACCGGTATCCAAATTTTAGGCTCATCAAGGAAAACGCATGATGCTCTGTAACCACCAAAGTTCTCGAAGTCTTTTTTATCGTTTGGGGATCGGACATTTGTGACCAAATATCTGTGGTGGTACGGTAACATCGAACTGATATTTTTCAGTCATTGACAAACTTCGCAACGAGCAAAATAGACTTCTTTGAAGAAGAAAATAACGGGCTCCCATAGAATGAAGAACACTACATCTTCCGCCTGGTATACCAGGTACTGCAACTGTGGCCACGTTGGAAATTCAAGATACCGTAATGTGAACCAAAGCTTACGCCCACAATTTGACAAAGTGCAAGTTATTTACATCATGCATACTCCTAAGAACCAAATGAAAATGTATAAATCCAACTCGCTTGTCGCGTTCCTCAAGGATGAGATGAATTTCTCTTGGGAAGACGATATCTTTGAGAGTGATGAAGAAGAAACAGTCGTGATGGGGAAAAGGTGTGTCAGATTTTCTGACAACATTGAAATCCAAGAAATCCCGTGTATCAGCGACATGGAGACCAGCGAGATTGCTGACGTCTGGTACACCCGTCTCGATCACACGGTCATGAGGGCAGAATACAAACAGCTGGCCAAGTCGGTCATGTCTGGCAGAATTGAGGTATCCGCCGAGGACATTTGCTTGCGCGGCTTAGAAGAGAAGTTTTACCGATCCCAAAAGAAGGTGAAACGAAGTGAAGCTATTGGTGCCGTTCTTGACGAACAGGATGCCCAGTTTGGCTACGGAGAACAAAACGCCGAAATGATTGCGCGTGTCTACAATGCATTTACAGCATACTGCATTGATGAGTCGGTTGAGATGGCACTTCGCGACGAAACAGCAGCTTTTAAGATCCATGGGATTTCCTCAATTAGGTGAATTTTTAAATGCAAGTTCATTCACCACCAGCTATCTAAAGATGGTGACAGATGTACATCAGCTATTTCACGCATTCCAAGTATTGGCCACCCAGGCCTGATCGATTGTTGCACAAACTTGTTCAATCAAGCTGCTAGTGCTAACGATTTTTAAAATTTTGAAAGGAACATGTATATTACTACTACTATCTAGGACCTTGTTGGTACTACGTAGATTATCGGCAATATTGTCTTTTACGATTACATGACACAGAATATTTACGATCATCGGAGGTCTTTGCATTCATGGTACCAGTCCAAGTCAAGACTGGGCATCAGACTAGAATGTCCTCTGTCATACTTGTACCGTTGTAATATAACGAAAGGATTTTCTTGATTCTCTCAGCATATGGTTTCATTTCGTTTGCTGCTCGTACTGTACCAGAATGAAGATCTTGCTGAAATTGAGCACTGACTGGTGGCATTGTCATCGAGACACAACGGAATATCTGTTTTGTATGAAAATGAAGTTTTCCGTTTCCGCCATCCTATCGTGCATCAAAAAACATGAAAACGGGCATGAAAACGGCGTTTCTACGAAAAACGCGTTTCCATTGTTGTTTTGATACAGCATTGGATGGCGGAAATGGAAAGGAGGACGGACGTATTCACCCGATCCTATCTTGTACCGTACAGTACGATACCGGAATGGTACCAGGTACCATGAGGTAGAGTACCTGGTACCGTTTTATGTCAATAAATACACAGCCTCCCACCAAGGTACTGTATCAGGTACCTGGTAGTGATTGTTCTGTTTTGGCTGCAACTTGGTTCCCCCCAATCGCAGCATTCCACGGTAGGAATGTTCGAAATCGATTATCAAAATGTAGAACAAAGAAGAAGCCACCACCAGCACGACCACCACCGATGGTTCGAATGCATTCCTCGGTCACGAAATTGGGAATTTCAAATTCTGGACGCTTTGTTCCAGTCGCATCATCGCTCACAAGAATTTGATTGACGATAGGATAGCGGAATCGTCACACTTTTACTCTCTGAGCTGAAAATATTTTATTCAATTTGAAATTTGATTCACAATGGCTCGAAGTCGACTAGTCCGATTTTTTCAAACCCTTTGATGCGGTGCATTTTAATTTTGACATGACCTCTCCTCTATTGTGAAATATACTCAACCTAACAACATAGTTCTTTTTAACGATGATTTTTTCAAAGCCTCGTTATGCAACAGTCATCTCAGCACTCTGCATCTTTGCATTAATCAAGGGAAAAAGCATGATGTGTCACGGATTTTCGGATACTCAAATCCATCAAGTTATTTCTCCATCGTCTGATAATAATAATAATGATGTTGCCCATCAAAGACTATCAAGCCGTCGACACCTAACTTTCCTTTCTGCACAAGTCGATATCAACCAAGATATTGATGACGAGATGCTGTCAAAACGAGAGGCTTTGCTCCAACGCAACAAAGGTTCCTCTGAAAGACTCGTGGAATGGGCATTACTGTCCACCAACAATGAATCGGAAACACCCAATGATGAACCACCGCCCGTGACTATTGGTTCTTCGACGATCGGCAATGGGAATGGTATATTCGTAAATCGATCCTTCCAACGAAATGAACTCATCATGACCATTCCACACGACAAAATAATCAGCATTGAAAATGCATGGGACGACGAATCCTTGGGCCCTGAATTCATGTATCTGACAGACGTTGGTGGTCCTGGAGCCAAACTTGCCACCTTGGCTGGGTTTGTCGCCAAAGAAGCTTGTGGTCAGATCGATGGTATCTTTGAGAGGCAAAACGATTCTTGCAAATCCTCGAATTGGCAGGAGTATCTCGATTGTTTGCCTTGGACCGACGACCATCCACTGTGGTGGACCGACGGGGAGACGAACCGATTACTCAAAGGATCTAGTATTGACGAAGAAGTAATATCCACGAGAATGCAAGTTTCGAATGCCGTTGAAAACATCAAGGGGCTCTTTCTAAACTATTATATCAATCGAGATGAAATTAATGGTACAGCCGTGGATATGGACGAACAGACTAAAGCCAGAGCACTAGAGAAGATTGAGATTGCACTTCGATCTGCCTTTTGTATGCTTTTATCAAGAGCATTCGAGGATGAAGAAACAGACTGTATGAAGCTAATACCTCTTTTGGATATGACTCAGCATAAGGACGAGGCCCAAGAAAACATTTCACACTCGACAAATCCAGCCACTGGCGACATCCGAGTTACAGCAAAGCGAGACTTGGAGGCGGGAGAGGAACTTTTCAACTGCTATTCCACTACACTGAGTCCAGCACAATTTCTGCCTGTGTTCGCCTTTGTGCCCAATGATATGGGATTATCTGGCCAACAGCTACTGGAAGATAAGGACCCAATCCTTTTTCCCGTGCAATCATAATATATAATCACTTTTCGGAGTCATTTGCTCTGTCTCTTAACTTTCTACTGCTTTCAACCAAGCATCTATACTGGAGTGTATTATTCCCTATATTCAAATCTACCATGTATGAGGTACCAAGCGGATACCTTCGATTGAGTAGGAGTAGGAAGGTCTGTCTGTCCCCCTTCTGTATAGGTTCATTGTGAGGAAAATAAAAATGACAAAATATTATTATGCAAAATCGATATTGATCATTGTTCAGTTGAGTCATTGTCCTTCATTATATTATACCATGCGCCGATAGACGGTCTTATCGCCAATGGATACATTCAATCATATTCCGAAAGGGAGACGGAAGAAATCAGTAACGAGATTGACTAATAAGGCAAAGGTTTTAGCCATTCTTTTGCTGCTTTGCATTCCATCCATCAGTCGGAGTTCCAACCTTATCGCCATCCTTCCGCAGGGCCGTGACGACAGCGGCTATCAGACTCCCCGTTCACGTGCAAGTAATGATTTGTCTCAACCTCAAGAAGAAGAACACGCTGCGGTACCGGAGCAAGCACAGCAAGCACCTGATTCCGCATCGGCGAACCAACTTCAAGTTTACAATGCTGATGCGTATGAACACCAGCTGCAAGAAGCAATGGAAGTTCTTCCGGATATCGAAACAGCCAGCTATGTATTCGAATTCTACTCTGGTCTGAACAATCAGCTCATGCGATTCTTGGGCATTCTATCACTGGCTGCATCCGAAGGTTATCGACAGTATTTAGATCCAAGTATTCTATGGAAAGATACATTTGGGACGAATGAAAAGATTTCCCACCACAAGTTGTGGGATGTTGCGCATTGGAATACATTTTACCCGAATGTTCCACGACTAGTGAAATATGACCCGAAGTATCATCCGCATGTAATGGAGGTAGGGAAAGTCATTGAGATGGAAGGAGGCATTCGCATCAAGGTACCAGAAGTGACGTACAATGTCACCTGGGACGTCTGGGAAAACCGAAGCATTACCAAACCAGCTCCGAGCGGACAAAACCGTCACCAGAGTCTCAATTCCTACAACCAAATGATGAGATTTCATGATCGAAACAGCAACCATCCTGAAAAGACACGACAGTTTTCCTTTTACAAACCAATGATTGCTGGGGCCTTGAAGCCACATCCGTTCTTACAGCATTTGGTGGACAGGGAGAAAGCCAAACTTGGGGCAGGGGGCAAGTTTATGGCGTTTCATGCCCGGGTGGAGCCTGACATGGCGAGACAAGATCGCGTTTGTACGGTAAGCTTTCAAGAAATCGGATGTGCCGGATAACTACATATACAGTAGTACGATCTCACACTTATTTGTACTCCATATATCGGCAGTCCTTGAAAGTATGGAATCTCACTGAGATTCTTGATGGAATCTATAAACAGTTTCCAGAACCACCAGTCAATACAGTATTGATGCAATTCAATAGAAAGTACATGGAAGATGAATCGAAACGAACCACTAATATTGACAAATATACTGTCCTCAATCACCAGAATCTAAAAGTGATCAATCGTGTCGTAAATGAAGGAATGTGGGATGGGCGAGTCAACGTTGTGGAAGCGGGATCCTCGCTCGTGGAAGAGGCAGGCGATCCATTCTACAAACGGTACTCGTCGATTTCAGGAGGGATTGTCAACATGTTTCTAGCCATTCATTCAGATATTTTCATTGGGACCGAGGTGTCGACCTACTCTGTCATTGCTGCAAACGCTCGATTTCACCGGGGACTATTAGAGAATTACTTTTTTGTTCCAGAGGGGCTGAAGGAAGTCGCTCGGACAAAACAGTATCGCTTTGCCTGTTGACAGTGCAATCAGCACAGGATTTTATTTTGGATTTAAGAAACTATACTCTGAATTATAGTAGTGCATCACGGGCTATGATGCAAGGCCATTTGCTACTAAAAGGATACGCTTATCGTTTTGCTGCTGCAATGGCGGTTTGACACCTACCATATCATACAAAGAAGAAGCGAGGCAATTCCAAGATGACCCATCAGGGTGGTTGTAGTTTTCAGTGCAGAAGATGCGGGACCTGAATCTTCGCGGGCACCACCATCCTTTACTTCCTCCAAAATGGCTGATATGATGCATTCTTCATCTGCGGGATCTCTTGTGAAATCAATCAAGACGGGATAAGCGTATTCTGGGTCGTAGTCTACGTCAACCCGAAAGGCATTGCCATTGATAGCTTCTTGGATGATGGTGAAGAGCCCACCCAAGGTGGGAACCTCATCCAAAGAAGCGGAGGAGGATCGTTGTGTAGCCTGGACCGGACTACCATCAACGGCGAATACCTTTCCATCCACAACTTGTACCAACTTGGCAAGCTGAGACTCATCAGAGCATTCACATAATTGTTGATGCATCCCATCAGGGCATCTACAGGATCGCTGACACGTGTGATCATAAGTCTTGAGGTTCTGTTCTGACCACAAGAGTTTACCAGCTTCCAATTCAGTTTGCCATTTCGTGAGCGGTGTCAATGCCCAGGCACTGATAATGAAATCTGCACCTACGACCATTTCTTCATAATCAATGTATACAGAGATGGGATAACCGTATTCTCGGTTGTAGGTGACGTCAACCCGAAAGGCTTTTGCGTTGATAGCGTCTTCGATGATGGTGAAGAGGCCATCCATGGTGAAAGCTTCACCAAAAGTAGGGCTGCCTAGGTCAATGGCAGCTACATTTCCGTCCACAACTTTTACCAGCGCCTCAGTGTTAGCCTCCTCTATGCATTCACACTGTCGAAAAAACCTGTAATTGTAAGTTGAAAGGTTCTGTTTTGACCACAATGCTTTGGCAGCTCCCAATTCATTTTGCCATTTCGAAATGGGTGCCAAGTAGTCAAACGTCAAGGTGTATGCCTCTTCTGCCCTAACGGCGCTTTCAACCAGGACTACTCTCTTTGGAAATCCATAGTCTCCACGAAAGTCGTCGTCATACTCCACATCGAGAGTACTGTAGTTTTCGTCCATCCCAGTCTTGATGAGACCAAATATGTCTTCAATGGTCAAAGAGTACCCCGTTGTGTTTTGGTAAACTTGTTCGCCAAATCGATTGGTCATTTGAATCACTTGACCGTTGCTGACGTGAAGCGATATGGGGTCACGGAATACACATCGACACTGCTTTACAATTCCAAAGTGATAATTAACGAGACCAAACGATTCCCACTAGGATTTGGCAACATTCCATTCCCTTTCCATGTCCTCCTTTATGGTTCCTCCATTATCATCATCTTGTTTTGCTACCAGAACAACGTCGTAGATTTGATAGGTTGGATTGCCATCGGCCACAAAGAGGGAATCGTAAGGAATATTCCCGTTGATATCCAAAAGCATAATCAAAAGTAACATCCATAGTGGCATAGTAATTCACCAAGGCATTTTCGATTCTCGTAAAGGCCTGATCGATAGTCGGGAGGTTGAGCTTGGTTTTGCCAATCATTACTCCGGTATCGTCCTCTAATATTCTGTCTACAGTGCCATTTCGGACTTGCACATTTGGGCGTATCATAAGGAGGTGAAAGGAATCCAATAATGTCAATGGTGTAATCATAGTTGTCAACCTGTTGGTCATTCCAGGCATTCCATGCTGCCTTGCCTCGGTTGAGTTGCTCTCTCAACAAGGAGAAAAAGGTAAAGGATTCCATCGTTCCTTCTAGGATGTTTCCATCGAGACTTTCGATACTCCAGAATGTCGGGTATCCATACGTTTTGTCGTAATCGGCAGCGAGACATAGCTTCCCATTATTATGAGAGACTCGGAAATGTATCCCAACAACTGATCCATGGTAAAGACGTATCGATCTTGCGGCTGCCCATAAACGGTATCCACACCAATCGTGGTGGAATTCCGGACCGTCACTTGAAACTGTGGAAAGGTCTCGTCTTGACGAAGATAGGCAAAATTGTAATCCACCGCATCTCCATAGCTGGTCCATTTCGCAGAAGCTTCATCAAAGAGTGCTTGTTGGTCAGTGTCGGATTGGAGTTCTAGTCGGGATGGTAATAGTGGAGTGTGCAAATGCGGATGGACCCACATGAACAATAAGCAATAGAAGGAAACTACTACATGCCGAATATAGTAAGGCTTCATTGTTGTGTGCTTCGGATGACGAGGACGAATTTGTTGAGATTTGGTTGGAACTTTATTAGTGTTCAATGCTGCGGTATGTATTATCCGGAGGTATTATATATGTACTCTATACGTACACGTACACGTACACGTACCGTGCCGTACCGTGCCATCATCATCTCCGCGGTATTTTCAAGTCATGGGCCGGCCGGCGACGTCTCTGCCGCAGATGTCGTGTTAAAAATATACTGTTTTGTATGTAAAATAAGATACGCAGTAAAATCATGGCGATTTCTATTTTAATATTTAATATTAAAAAATATATAACGAAAGGAAAGCGGAAACTAAGATGGTAGCTGCGAATACGAGATAGTACCTGGTACTAGCCACAAGGCAACAGTACCCTGAACCACACAGTGAGTTTCAAGTTAAATTAAAAAAAGGGAGATGAAAATTTGGCAAAATGGAACTGATTCTGAGAGATTTGGACTGCGGATTGAAACTGCTCGATTCCACCAAGGACTATATTTTTGTTCCAGAGGAGGGTTTGAAGGAATCGCTAGAACAAAGAAGTACAGTATCGCTTTGCCTGTTGAGACATAGCATTTGATTTGATCCTTGCAAATTACGTTCTACTAGTGCCTCACGGGTTATGATGATGTAGGGCAATTTGCTCCTCTAAAATCATATGACTATAGCTATACAGCTGTCATGGAAGTGTGATACCTACCATTGCATACAGAGAAGAAGCGACGCAAGCCCAAGATGACCCATGATCATTGCAGTTTTCGGTGCAGATGAGTCGGGAACTGGATCTACATTTGCACCACCATCGTTGACTTCCACCAGTACGGCGGATACAATGTATTCTTCATCTGCAATCATTTCGTAGTAATCAATGTACACAGAGGTGGGATATCCGTATTTTGGATCGTAGTCTACCACAATCCGAAAGGCATTTCTATTGATTCCGTCTTGAATGATGACAAAGAGTCCATCCAAAGTTGGAGCCTCATTCAAGGAGGATCGTTGTGTAGCCTGTGCCGAAACATCACCAGTGGTAACTACATCTCCGTCCACAACTTGTACCAACTTGGCAAGCTGAGACTCATCCAGGCATTCACAGGATCGCTGATATGTGTAATTATAACTCTTGATGTTCTGTTCTGACCACAAACGTTTGCCAGCTTCCAATTCATTTTGCCATTTCGTAAGCGGAGCCAAGTAATCAATCGTCAAGGTGTATTCGTCATCGGCCGTCATGGCGCGGGGATCGAGAACCGCTTTCTTGGGATATCCATACTCTTCATCATACTCCACATCGACAGTACTAAAACCTTCGTCCATCCCAGTCTGGATGAGACCAAATATGTCTTCGATGGTCAAAGAATACCCTGTTGTGTCTTGATCGACTTCATCACCAAAACGATTCCTCATTTGAGCAACTTCTCCGTTACTGACTTGAATCGCAATGGGGTCACGGAATACACATCGGCACTCTTTTACAATTCCAAAGTGATAATTGGAGAGACCCATGGATTCCCATTTGGTCTTGGCTTCATTCAATATCATTGCCTTATCATCATCACCACCGCCTCCTCCATTTACTTCTTCCAGGGTGGCGGATACAATGTATTCTTCATCTGCCATCATTTCGTCGTAATCAATAAATACAGAGGCAGGATAGCCATATTCTGCGTCATATGTAGTTCGAATGGAAGAGACATTTCCCCTGATTACATCTTGAATAGCAGCTTCGATGATGGTAAAGAGTCCATCCAAGGTGGGAGCTTCATCCAACGAATTCCCAAAAGTTCCGTCAATGGCAACTACATCTCCGTCCACCACTTGTACCAACTTGGCACGCTGAAACTCTGGTGGGCATTCACAGAATCGTTGAAAAGTATAGTTGTAAGCCGAAAGGTTCCGTTCCGACCACAATGCTTTGGCAGTCGCCAATTCATTTTGCCATTCAACTATGGTTCCTTCAGTATCATCATTATCTGGTTTTGCTACCAGGACAACGTCATAGATTCGATAGGTTGGATTGCCATCGGCCACAAAGATGGAATTCCGCAAGGAATATTCCATTGGATATCCAAGCGTCGGATCAAAGGTGGCATCCACAGTGGCATAATAATTGGTAAGGGCATTTTCAATGTTTTGAAAAGCCTGATCGATAGTGGGAAGATTGAAGGTGGTCATGTCTATCATTTCTCCGGTATCTTCTTCCAAAATGGTCTCCACAGTGCCGTTTCGGACTTGGACAAGCTTCGGTGTACCATAGGGAGGTGGAAGGAATCCAATAATGTGAATGGTGTAATCGTAACTGTCAGTTGGTCGGGCATCCCAAACTGCCTTGCCTTGGTTGAGTTGCTCTCTCAATATGGAGAAAAAGGTAAAGGATTCCATCGTTCCTTGTAGGCTGACACTTCCAGTAATATTCCAAGAGGTTGGGTATCCATATGTCTTGTCATAGTTGACAGCGACAGTGTCTCCCGCCGTTGAAAGAGACTCGGAAATGTATCCCAACAACTGATCCATGGTAAAGACGTATCGATCTTGCGGCTGCCCATAAACGGTATCCACGCCAATCGTGGTGGAATTCCGGACCGTCACTTGAAACTGTGGAAAGGTCTCGTCTTGACGAAGATAGGCAAAATTGTAATCCACCGCATCTCCATAGCTGGTCCATTGCGCAGAAGCTTCATCAAAGAGTGCTTGTTGGTCTTGCAACTGACGTCTTCTTGTTGGAGTATTACTAGTCGTGGTAGTAGTAGTAGTAATAGTAGTAGTAGAGTGTGCCAAAACGGATGGACCCACAACAAGAGCCAACAACAATGGAAGGAACATAGTAACAAATGTCGAAGAGTAGCGTTTCATTGTGGTTGTGTCTTTCTGAAAAAGTCAGTTGTGTGCTGCAAAAATACAGTTAGGTCTTGGGCTGTGAGGTCGTGTGATGATGATACAAAACACTATAGATTTGATTTGACAAGATCGAAACGCGAGTGAGCGAGTCAGTCAGTCAGTCGCACACTGCTTGTCTATGCTCGTAATGGTCTTGAGTAATGCAAAATCACCTTTTATATATATGATATTCGGTTTGGACGGAGTGTCTTGCAGCGTGTTGCGTTTTATTATTATGCAAGAATCAATCACTCAATGCAAGAATCATCAATCACTCAATCAACGCAGTATGACAAGGTACGGTGTCATTGTCATCATCGCAGTCGCGTATGTGCGTTCTCCGCGGTACCGGTATGTGTCAAGTCATGGAACGGCTGGCTGAGCCAGCCCCATATGATTTCTGCGGGTTCTTACCGTATTTTCGAGAGCGACTGTGCGTTTTCGTTCTTCCCGCCGCCACCAAATCTTTTTCAAAAGAGTGCGGGGGGCACAATCGCAAAATCGTAATAATGACCCATGCTTGTATTAGTATTTCATTCATTTCGAACTATACCGGTATATGTGCAGATAGAAGATACATTTGTCAAATACATTATAAACTAACAAGCACTATACTATGGGTGGATTCAAAGCAATGTACGTTGGATTCAAGATTGATGGCTCCGATCAACAACTTCGCGATCAATTGGGTCTCAAATATAACGAAGAATATAAGGAATGGAGTTGGCAGCCTGTCTTTGACGAAAACGATATGGAATTCGATCCGGACGACGATGACGAGGATGGGACGGATGACGATGACTTTCTTCAGTACGTCGATGATATGGAAATCGATTTTAAGGCGGAAGAACTCGATACTTCCAACATTGTCGGAGGACTACCGCCGCCAGTGGTGGTAGAACAAGAACAACCCCAGGGAAATGAGTGTGGTGACACTAATGATGACACTACTGATGACCATCAACAGGCAGATATGGAAGGCAACAATACTGGAACTGTGAAGAATGACGACAATAACAGCACAGTAGACAAAACCGATGACGCGGATGTGGAAGAAGAAAAGAACCCGGCAGTGAATACTGAAACTATGGATGATGGCACAGATGGTAAAAATAACAAAAACGACGACAACGACGGCAAGCCTACTAGCAGCACCACACCAAGTAGTGGCAATTATGATACAAAGCAACAGCATCTGATCAAACACCCTGACTATCCATTCTATCCATACTTACCGGTAGCAACATACGAACAACAAGAATCACTGATACATGCCGTTGGTCCGTGTTGTGGTCGGACCCGGGGTTTCAATTTTGTGGTCTTTGGATACAAGATAATCTCGGGTGAAGCATGGGCACCGGTCGATCAAGCATACGAGCTTCCGAATACACCAGTACTAGCACAAAGTGTCATTGACCATTGGCAATATTTGGGACGACATGATAAAACTGTGAAGGATGTTGGATTGTTGCTCTTTGAACATGCTTGTTCCTGTTCGTGAAACAATGAAACAAACGAGTGGAAGATACAAACATATAATACAAACTTGCAGAGTCTCCAATAGAAATTCTAACAAATTCCATTTAGAATATTAGTTATCTCAGCAACATTAGCAATGTAAATGAAAGACCAATAGCAAGAC
Organism: Cylindrotheca closterium; assembly: GCA_933822405.4. Lineage (NCBI taxonomy): Eukaryota > Bacillariophyta > Bacillariophyceae > Bacillariales > Bacillariaceae > Cylindrotheca > Cylindrotheca closterium. The sequence continues at coordinate 135,273 of CAKOGP040002336.1, read as the reverse complement.
CAAGACAGTAGCTGACACCACTGCCAGCTGAGTCCTCAGACTCAATGAATCGGGAGGATGGTGGATCAGTTGGGTCACTATCATCTGAAGTAGGATACAAAGTGGGCTTTAGAGTTGGGCTGGGTTCTGGGTTTGGAATGCCATCGCCAATGTCAAAGGTAACGCATGTACCACTGTTTCTTTGGTACTGAATTGGGTTACTAAGGTCCATAATTCCACCAATATCCTCACAAGTTACACCCAAACATTCATATTGGCTTTCTAAACTAGCCTTGATAATTTCAAAGCTAGCAGTCTTGCCATTGCCAACCTTGATTTGGTTGTAGACCATGACTGCAATCCCCTCCGAGCAAGCATGCAGTAACGGAAGCACAGAATGCAAAAAGGCAGCCGCTGCTCCTTCAGCCACTTCTCGTTGTTCCTTCAATAGATCGAGTTCATACGCGTGATACAACAATCCTTGAATCAATGGAATGGTCATGGCAGTGGCTACTTCGTCCAAAGAATTTTCCACCAAATCGCACCTTCCATCCAACAAGTCTTGTTTTCCGGCCTTGAAATGAGCGTACACTTTTGCATTGGCTTTGGCAATACCTTGAGTGCCACCGGTACCATCTTGACAGGTTCCAAACCTTGCGCAATACTGATTGGCCAACTGGGATAGCTGTCCCGTGCTTCCACCACCACCCAATCCACGGTAAATGGCGACTGCATCGTCCCAATGAGGAACTTGTTCGACTGACTTTTGGCCATTGGGCAAGGATTTACAGATTTCGATAGCATCTTGCATCTTAATCACAATGTGCATCCAAGAGCTCATGGTTAGAGTTGCAACTTCGATAAATTTGTTGGTTCCAAATTGAGAAAACTTTGTGAATTCGGCATTGAAATTGTCAAAGGCAGTGTCTATTCTGCCAAAAGCAGCTCGAATAAATTCATCAGCGTACTTGTTGGTACCATAGTTGGCAGCATATGTACCAATGCGAGGGTAGCCAAGCGTTCTGGCTTCTGAAATGGTGCTCGACATGGACCGCAGAGAAAGACCATTGGCGGTATCCACATCAGCATCGTATCCAGTATAGGAAAGCGGTCCGCCGCCCCCAGCAACGGCAATCACTCCAGTAGTCATGAAACCTGAACAAATTAGAACGAGGAGGCACAATAGATTGAGTGAATAAGCGAGTGTTGCAAACGCGGTGCCGTATCTTCGGGCTCTGTTTTCCATCGTCAAAAATAGTCCACGGTATTGCGCTTACATCGATAAGAATTTCCTGCCACAGAACAAATGTTCGTAACTCCATCAGAAGGAATCAAGTACATGACCTCTACAGTCGTATCGCCAGGGAATGCATCCCTATAAAGTACTGCATTGACTTGGCCGAGACCATTATTGGTTCCAGTAACCTCCGTTCCTTGAGAAATCTCAAAATTCAAAGGACCATCCAACTGCAAAGTCGCATAGGACTGACAATAGGCTCCTAATTGGTAAATGGCGCGAGCGCTTTCTCGGGCAGCTCCAGTTTGTTGTGACAAGAAACGGGCAATGGACTCAAAGTCTTTAGAAATGGCCGCAGTTCGCGAGTTGACATGATCCGAAGTGTATTCGTAGGCTTGTCCTGGCAATGAGCTAGGCCTTTGGGTTGGGCTGGGTTGAGGGTTGGCAGGAACCACTGGAGCAACGTCCGGAATACCATCACCATCTTGGTCGTCCACATTCAAGGTACCGCAGGGAGCTCCATTCTCTAGGTACGTGGTAGGATCGGCAAGGTCGACAATTCCACCAATATCTTCACAACTTACACCCAAACATTCATAAGTACCTTCCAAGGAGGTCTTGATGGCTTCAAAGCTAGCCGTCTTTCCATTGCCCACCTTGATTTCGTTGTAGATCATGACGGCATTTCCTCCCGAGCAGGCATGGACCAGTGGCAAAAGGGAATGCAAAAAGGCAGCCGCTTCTCCTTGGACGATTTCTCGTTGTTCCTGGAATAGATCGAGTTCGTAGGCATGGTACAACAATCCTTGAATGATGGGAATGGTCATGGTCGTGGCAGCGGCATCCAGAGACGATTCGGCCAAATCACAATTGCCATCCAACAAATCTTGCTTGCCAGCATTGAAATGAGCGTACAGTTTGGAATTGGCCTTCGCAATCCCTTGACTGCCACCGGGACCATCTTGACAGGTTCCAAACTTTTGACAGTAATTATCTGCGAGATACCAGAGTTGTCCCATGGTACCACCGGCCGCTCCGCCCATGCCACGGTAGGTGGCGACGGCATTGTCCCAAAGGGGCACCTCTTGGACCGACTTCTGTCCTTGCGGCAAGGACTTGCAGACTTCGACGGCATCTTGCATTTTAATGATAATGTGCATCCAGGATGACATGGTGAGAGTAGCTACTGTGATAAACGATTTGGTCCCAAATTGAGTCCACTTGGTGAATTCGGCATTGCCACTGTCAAATTGAGTGTCGGCCTTGTCAAAGGCCGCTTGGATGAATTCATTGGCGTACCTGTTGGTACCATAGTAAGAAGCAAAGGTACCAATGCGGGGGTAACCGAGGGTACCGGCTCCGGAAATGGTCATCGACATGGATTGTATGGATTGTCCAGCGGCGGTGTCATTGTCCAAGTCGTAATTGGAGTAGGTGAGTGTGGGACCGCCAGAAACAGAAATTTCACCACTAGTGTTCAAGCCTGATGAGTGTTGACAAATGTGGAGGAGGAATGAATAGAGTGAGTCAAGTGTTGTTGATGCAATTTAAATTGGTACAAGCGACACACGAGAAAAAAGAAACTGAATATGCGCATCCTTTATTCCACTCGGCACAGTACGGACAATGTGGACAATTCATATGCATGTACTGTAAATGTAAAACAATAACACACAATCATAACATAAATATCACTCACATTGCTCATATTGCGGAGTAGGGTTTCCAGCCACAGAACAAAGGTTGGCAATCCCATCAGATGGAATCAGATACATGACTTCCAAAGTCGCGTCTCCGCTAAAGGCCCCACTGTGCACAATTCCCGAAACGGAATCGCCGTTGGCATTGGTTCCCGTAACTTCGGTTCCTTGCAGAATTTCAGACGTCAAGGGAGCATCCAGCATTAGAGTAGCATACGATTGGCAATAGGCTCCCAATTGGTACACGGCGCGAGCGTTTTCCCGGCCCGCCCCGTTGTCTTGCGCCAAGAAAAAAACAATGGTTTGATAATCCTTGGAAATGGCAGACGCACGAGCGACGATATGGTCGGAGGTGTATTCGTACGGTTGTCCTTGCAATGAGCGATTGGCGTTGCTGTTCACATTGACTACGCTGACATCATTGGCTTCAACAATAGAAGAAGAAAGTACCAATGCTGCTATTATGCTTCCAATCGAGACCAGCAATGACGGAGGAGAAAGAGGTTGTCGAGAAATCATTTTCAATTGTTCTGGAGGGATTAAATACAATCAATCTGTAATCTGTCTATCATGTCTTGGACGTTCTGCCTGGCGATGAGGAAACATGTAATATAGACGCAACCATAATATATGCTGTATGAAGGATTCGCTGGTGGTCTAAATTTTTGTTGCCATTACCAATTTTTAAAAAAAAAATATATTATATAATACAGATCGCGCACTGCAAAATAAAAGCGGTATTTTTCAGTCTGAACCGGCCGGGCGGGCCACATGCTACTGTAACTTATCCCGCAACCAAATCTTCTCGACGGGAGATATATTCAATATGCCCAGCACGATATTATTCAGAGAGGACGAATGAACGAGCGGCACGTTTCAATTGAAGCCCGCCTGCAGCATACTAACAGCACAAAACCATTATACTGCGTCGAAAGCTGTTTCTACTATGAGTCGGAATGGTCATCCTGATCTAGACGACAGAGCAGGAGCGACCTCATCCTTCCAAAACCATAATATTCTGTATTGTCCAAAAGCATGGAGCTTTCCAATAATGAAGGTGACTTGATTGCCAACGCATTCTCGATTCTAACAAGAAGTTCATCTTCGCGAAGAAGACAACAACAAAGGAGAAAAAGATGACGAAGAAGACAACAAGGAAGCAGCCTTCAATAATCAATGTCATCCAGAGGCACTGAACTGATCAGAAGTCAAGGTGCCCTAATGGCGGAGCAAAAATTTACAAAGTCAGATTGGAGGAATCATATCCGCGAGATCCATTGAGCTTTGGCTGTGAGCACTGGGGTGGATCCCTCAAATTACAAAGTTGCCAAAGGGGGGGGGACTGTGGTAGAATATATGGATTGAAAATTCTGTTTACGCTGGTCCAATCGTTTAGTGTTCTTCTAGCGAAATTGAGGTTTGTCTGACTATCCTGCTGGCTGATGACCTGCCACAGGACCTTACTATTGATTATGGGAACAATGGGGCGCAGCGATCCTTGGAGGGGCGCAGCGATCCTTGGAGCAGTACCGTTTGGGTTTGATGGTCGAGCATCTTGGGTCGCGTTGGAATCGGCACAAGGCCCCATAAAGGCTATGATGCATGAGGGAAGATTGTACTATGCTATCTCGTTCTATATTAAAATTTTGTAATTCCATTTTGAAAAACCAAGGCCGGGTTTTCCTAACTTGGAGGGTTTGAAAGCGCTGACGTAACTATTTGACCTTCAGGTGATGAAGAGCTTGAACTTCAACTTGAGGAAATCCTATAGATCTCAAAAGCTATTGTTTCATCTTGACGTGCCATCTCAACTGCCTCGTCATTGCAGTGTGCTGCAAACGCATGGTAAACTTGTGCAATTATCTCAGCGCTTTCTTCTCCATAGCCAAATTGAGCACCTTGCTCGTCTACAATGGCACCAATGGATTCACGTCGGTTGATTTTCTTTTGGCTTTCATGAAGTTTCTCTTCCAAGCCGCGCAAGCAAATGTCGTTAGATACCTCGATTCTGCCAGACTTGGCCGACCTGGACAGCTCTCTACATTCTGCCTCCATGGTAGCAAAGAATTGATGGCTGTACCAGACGTCAGCAATCTCGCTGGCCTCCATGTCGCTGATACAAGGGATTTCTTGGATGGCATTGTAGTCAGAAAATCTAATTCTCGTTTTGCGCATGGCGACTGACTCTTCCTCATCGCGGTCGAAGAGATCATCTTCCCAAGAGAAATTCATGTCATCCTTGATGAACGCTGCAAGCGAGTTTGTTTTGAGCATTTTCATTTGATCCTTATGAGTGTGCATGTTGAATTGTTTTTGCAACTGTGAAATTTTTTGCAACTAAAAATGAAATGTATGTATATTGTATAATAGGCAAACGGGTATTAATAATTTTGAGCGCATAGTGGGATATCTTCGGTGTCCCGACGAGTTACGAGGCGAAAGATGTACCGTACTATTCATTTTTTTCCATTGATGATCTTTCTCGAAACCAGCCGTGGAAAAGATATCTTTAATTAAAATAATATATTTTATATAAAATATATATTATAAAAATATGAAATGCTCCGAAAGGGAGTCTCTGCTTTTCTCACAAGTTTCGCAACTCATATTTTATAAAATTGCAAACAATCAAAACATCACGATATCTCCGAGAATATTGCGTCAATGATGAGCTCTCCTAGACCGTCGCACGTTCGGAGTATTGTTTAATTAAAAAGTTTTGGCAATCCTCCTTTCAAAGTTCTGGTCTAATACTCGTACCGGTATTATTTCCCACCTACGGTAGTCGGTGAGCAGGAATGAATGTCCAAGAAAGAAGAGCAAAGCCATCGGTATAAGCACTGACGCCCATTTGTCACTTCCATTGACCGACGGCAAACTACCATAACAGAGGAGGATTCTTCCTTTCCAAATTCTGATTTACTCGTACTATCTGTACCTACGGTAGTTTTGAGAGGGGAGTGCAATGAGAGCAAAACTATTGGTACAACACCTCTGACATTAGACAGCTGTCGAAATGTTGTTGATGTACATGTCTTTTGCGATCTAGCTAAGAGTCACAACTCCATGGTACTCTGGTGCAATCACTGACACGAGGTAGGCCATTAGCGCTTCAATTGGTGACTTCCAACTTATGTAAATGAGATGTATTATATGCTATAGCTAGTGTCCCAGCACACTATCATTGTACAACCAAATGCTTTCAAATGCTGCTTTGTAAACAGAGACAGCCATGATCACTCGCTGCTCCATCTGCAAGATCGCTTGCCTTCAGCTGAAGCTTCGAAGATCGCCCGGTTGTCCAAAGCCCATTCACGGTACACAGTGAAGGCAGCTCGTTGATCGCCAATTGCAGCACGAAGTGCCACCAGTACGCTTTCTCTAGAGTTAGACTGCGAAGCGGCTGCAATTCGTTTACAATCGAAGTCACCGAGTTCCAATTGTTTATCTTGCTCCTTTAGGACACTGCCAATGACTGCCCACACACGCTTCTCGGATTGTATGCTCCCTTCTCTTGTCTGGCATTCCAAACCTCGTAGAGAAGAGGGCTGCTGTTTCTTGTTCTGCTCTTTTTTCTCCACACGCCTTACAAGGCGTCGTCTGTCGGATTCCATTCGATATCGATCGTCAGGGGTGTAGAAGCATTCCCTTAGCTCTGAATTCGAGTAATCTCTTCGTGATAGCACATGTGTTACTGTTTTGATGTGGCGAGAAAAGTGGACCTTTCTCCTACTCCTGCGGGTGCTGTCCAAGAGCGTTGGTGATGCCAGCTGGTGAGGAATCTCTAGTGATATCGTGGAAGATTGTATCATTGTTGCAACTGCGGTCGACATCTTTTTAGAGTAAAAAATGGATGGGGAATGAATTTCCGAAGATAACTACGCAGATTAAGTGTTGATGATAGCCAAATGGTTGGCGCTTTCGTTTCGCTTCCGTTCGGTGTTTGTTCGAGTGACTCATGGGAGCATGTGAATGTAGTACCGGGCGTGAATGAAGGATATAAGCCAATAACTGACGTCTTCATCCTTAAAAGTTGAAATTCTTCTGTTTGAAGTGCGACTCTTTATGATTGCGAACCCGCGTTCCTGCTTCGATGAGGGTCGCGCTCGTCGTTCGACATGAAGGACCGGTCTTTGATTGCCAGGCTAGTTCGCAATGGCATACGTACTACCAACAAATCTCGGAGAGTTTTGAATACAGAAGCTCTTGAGACTTAATGCATTCATCAGCGTAATAACGACTGACAAGCTTTTGTTTTGCCCGTACCCTATACTATCATTTTACGTATCTGCCATAATACGATAGCTGCTGAGAAGGAGTGCGCCCATCGGTACAATACGAATATTGTCCCACATCATTGTACAAGAACAGAGAGATAAGACAACAGCGTTCAATGGGTAGCTTCAAAATAAATTTTACTCTGGCTTTAGTCAAAATGTGCATGCATTATTATTGTATTGAATAGACTCTGCTTTCTAATAGAGTTGTATACATCTTCATCATCACTCGCTGCTCCATCTGCAAGATCGCTTGCCTTCAGCTGAAGCTTCGAAGATCGCCCGGTTGTCCAAAGCCCATTCACGGTACACAGTGAAGGCAGCTCGTTGATCGCCAATTGCAGCACGAAGTGCCACCAGTACGCTTTCTCTAGAGTTAGACTGCGAAGCGGCTGCAATTCGTTTGCAGTCGAAGTCATCGAGTTCCAACTGATCATCTTGCTCCTTTAGGACACTGTCAATGACTGCCCACACACGCTTCTCGGATTGTATGCTCCCTTCTCTTGTCTGGCATTCCAAACCTCGTAGAGAAGAGGGCTGCTGTTTCTTGTTCTGCTCTTTTTTCTCCAACCCCCTTACGAGGCGCCGTCTGTCGGATTCCATTCGATATCGATCGTCAGGGGTGTAGAAGCATTCCCTTAGCTCTGATTTCGAATAGTCTCTTCGTGATAGCACATGTGTTACTGTTTTGGTGTGGCGAGGAAAGTGGACCGTTCTCCTACTCCTGCGGGGGGCGGTGCTGTCCAAGAGCGTTGATGATGCCAGCTGGTGAGGAATCTCTGGTGATATCGTGGAAGATTGTATCATTGTTGCAACTGCGGTCAGCATTTTTTTAAGCGAAGAATGGAGGAATGGTTACGTTGCGAAAATGTGAGTATATCATACTACAGCTTTCATCCCGTTTCCCTTCAGTGTTTCTCGGAGGAAATTTAGGTTGCGGCTATCGATGTTAAAAGTTGGTCGCGGTATTGTTCGTTGACGGTCGTGCACGGTTCGACTCAGAGGACCAGTCTCCGACAGATTGATTGCTTATATAATACGAGAGCTATTGAGTTATTTTCTGCCAGGACTCCCCGCAACTCGTCTGTCCATCCACCGATTTTTGAGCGTCGGACGCGATTTCTTCGCACAGGTCTTCCCCCCCGCCAGCAGGGAGCCCCTCAAAAATTAAAACGACTTTTTGAAACCGATCAAAGAAATCGAAACCAGTCACTGCGACAAGAAACCGATCAAACGATTTTGAAACCGATCAAAGAAATCGAAACAAGTCAATGCGGCAAAAAACCGATCAAACGATTTTGAAACCGATCAAAGAAATCGAATCAAGTCAATGCGACAAGAAACCGATCAAACGATTTTGAAACCGATCAAAGAAATCGAATCAAGTCAAAAAAATGAGTCACGAAATAAATTTAAAATCATGTCAATCAAAGCAAAACCCTTCAAGATGACAAATGTTACAGCGTACAGTAGGATCGAACGTATGGACCAGTGCAAACCTCACAAGTACGAGTTTCAGACCTTGAAAAATGGCAAGGACGGAAAACCTTCGACCAAGGAAAGGTGCCATAGCTGAGATCCTGCGAGATTCATCAAGAACCTCCAACAACGCAGCATGGCATAGTTCTTGAAGAAGAGGATAAAGACGACAATCACAATAATGAGGATGAAGACAAACTACCTCAATATGCTGATGTTGGCTAAAACAGCCAGTCTGGTCCTCAAAAATGTGACAAGCTGGTTCTGACCCAGCTACCGGTATATCCTATCTATTTGTCACGCCTGAAGACCACTTTTAATCCATATAAACCTGGATTTTCCACAAGTACTTTGTTAGTCCCAACAGTACTTCATTAGTTCTTACACGCGCACGTGAATTCCCAACACACTCCTTCGAGCGATGGATCGCGCATGTGATTCATTCGATCGGACATTCTGTCTGTCCGTCTGTTATCGGCCCTTATTCAATTGTTCGTTTTACTCACTCCTTTGAGCCCCTATTCTCCAGGGATTTGAACCCTTGACCTCAGCCTTGTCTCTTCTCTCGAGACCTCCTATCTTTTGCAGTCTATCTACTGCAGCTAGGTACTGAAACTCAGTATATCACACCATGTTGGCTTAAAACAGCCAGTCTGGTCCTCAAAAATGTGACAAGCTGGTTCTGACCCAGCTACCGGTATATCCTATCTATTTGTCACGCCTGAAGACCACTTTTAATCCATATAAACCTGGATTTTCCACAAGTACTTTGTTAGTCCCAACAGTACTTCATTAGTTCTTACACGCGCACGTGAATTCCCAACAGCTGAACCAAGAGATGAAGAGGGTCAAGATGACTACTAGAATGAGATGCAAAATAAATACAATTAGGGGCCCTACTCAAGACAGTTTCTATTTATCCCCTTCATAAGTTTCTACAGCACCCTCGATCATAATATCGTATAATGACATCGCTCTTGTGATCAGATAATGAGCCAAGACGCAACAAGCCTCGAAAGCTGAAGCAAATCTATCTCCGTTGTGTCGAAATCGTGTCTCCAAGATCTTGTTTTGCTTCAACAGACTGTAGAAATTATTGTGTCTCTTGAGAGCTCGACTCTTGAAGGGCCTGACACCAGCATTGTTGTGTGTGTTGTAGGTGCTCATGTGCTTTGGCTCTCTGTTGTAGCCTCGATCTCCGAGGGCAGTTCCACAATCTTTCTCTCTTACCCAATAGTTGGAGTCGAACTGGGACGTCAGCTCATCTTCGGATTGGTACTTTCGTAGATAGTACAGTCGTCCAATCAAGAAATATTAGGGTCAAGTACTCCTCCCTTGATCCTTGCGCCTGCAATGTTGGTGATTTGCGTGCTGGTGGTGTACACCCAAACTGCAGTGCAGGGAAGTGGTGTTTGAAACTTGGCATGCTTGATTTGCCTTTCGCTGTAGCCCTTCAGAGCAAGGCCAGATTCCACCATCTCCGATGGAGTAACGAGATGGTTGATGGGCGGCTCGTCCATGAAAGAGACTGATTTGATGATAATATGCGGAGACTCGTAAGGCTCCATCCGAGTATGATGCGCGCGTGGCTATCGTCCGTCGCAGTTTTTAAAATTAAAAATGATGTCACGAAATTTCGAAACCGATCAAAGAAATCGAAACAGATCAAGCGAAACCGATCAAAGAAATCGAAACAAGTCACTGCGACACAAAACCGATCAAATGATTTTGAAACCGATCAAAGAAATCGAAACAAGTCACTGCGACACGAAACCGATCAAACGATTTTGAAACCGATCAAAGAAATCGAAACACGTCACTGCAACACGAAACCGATCAAAAACAATATTTTGCTACAACAATGCCCCGGGGGTGTATTGAAAACTATTTAGTAGTCAAAGATGTCGGAGATGTGAAATTCGGAAACGGTCGGTCGATAGACGAGTTGCGGGGGGTCCAGGCCTGTCAGGCCCAGCAGAAACAATTATCTTTCTTCGATTATATGATATATAGTGATTTTGGTTGCTGGTGGAATGCTTCAAAGATTGGCGTCCGCATTCCAACCTTTTTCCTTTGCCACAGTATGATATACTGTACCTACTGAACTGCTGTATGATTGAATGATTCACTTTCTGCATCTCGACTACACCGACTAGACTGCGCCACTTCATAATCTGCGTAAAACTTAGAACCGAAAGGTATGTTGAATGTGGTATATATATTGCAGCATAGCAGCATATTCAATATATAGCAGCACTATCGCATAACGACGCCCCACCCATACCGTACTATATTCTTCGGACAAGGAGCCAATAACCGATTCGGCATCGTCCAAGACATTACTAGCAATATGACACCACTACGAACAACCTTCAAACCGAAATCATTATCATCCAAAGGTACTGAGATGCTCAACAATCAAGGTGCCTTGATTGCAAAAATATTCTCTTTTGTCATCGAAGACACCAAAGGGCTTGCGGATTTTCGACTGGTGTCCAAAGAATGGAATGCCAATGTACGATTGCATGTTCTAAAGGATTTTGGATTGCGCAAGATTTGCACTGCAACAAGGCATAATAATTATTGTGAAGAGCTGGTCAAATTTGGAGAAGGCAGTTTTGCAGGTCGCTTGTACAAGTTTGATGAATCATTTGATTTCAGGTTTTTCATTTCGCCAAAGGACAAGAAAACGGAAGGCAGTGATGATGCCGAAGATGGTGAAATGGCAAATGGGGATGGACCAGCTTGGGCAACTACGGAAGCCTTGCTGTTTTGCAAGGATGACGCTGGATATGGTTCTGAAAGCAAGAAATGTGTAATTGAAAAGTCAGATTCTTATGACTTTTTGAAAGACGAGGCTAGCCACTTCGCCAACTACTGCCATAGAATCACCGAGACGAAATCCTTTGAAGACTTTGCGAGTATGGTCGATGATGGTATTACCGAAGGACTGTTCTTGTGTTTGCAGGACTTGGAACATGCTAAGCATCATGGATTTACCATCAATATGAACAAAGACGACTACGATACACATCGACCTGTGATTTTGAGTTTGAGACTACCCTCAGACCATGGAGCGGAGGTCGTCGAGATTGGTGGATCCAAGGTTGTATACTTGAAGGTCAAAATTGAAATGGAACCAGAAGACGACATGGAGCTGGAATGTGCTTACCCGTTTGTGGATGACTACCAAAACCCAAACTTGACTAAGGACGAAAGGCACATTTATCCTACCTTTGTTGGATACAATGTGGAGGAGAACGAAGGCGGGGGCCTGTCGTGCCAGGTTCCTATGACAATCAACTTTAACGATGGATTGGCAGAGGAAATGTGGGAATGGGGAGCCGCCGAGTCCTTTCTTCCTTTGGACATTTTATGGAGCAAGTGCCAAGAACAGCCGGTGCGAGAGGGCGTTGCCATTGCCGATGACTTTGTACCCAAGGCATTACACAACAATCTCATGGATCAGATTGATCTGCTGGTGGAAAGTCAAGTTGTTGACTACCATCCACATTCCAACAATATTGTTCGGGATATCATTCATCCAGCACTATACTCTTACGTCAAGGGTGTTTCTCCTTTGCTCAAGTCTGAAGAAGAAATCAAAGCTTTGTCACTTGACCCAAGCATTCCTGAAGATGATCGTATTGAGCTAGAACCAAAAGACTATTGGGGCCGAGAGTACGAAGCCAGTGCCAAGTACCAATGGTTACCAACCTACTTTGATGTTGCCGAAGACGGAAGCTGTATCATCCGTGACTATATCAATAACCTGGTGCCCCGTTCAGACCATGAAGAGCTGTATGGCTCGTTGGCCCAATTGTTTTCGCAGGCATTGCCGTTGATCGAGTCGGTCTATGGATACTGCCGTGTCGTCAAAGAGGACCATATTCGAGACGAAGACGACGATTTGGATTACAATCCCAAACCAGCTGGACCAATTGAAGAAAGGCCAGTATCATTGCGAGGTCAGCAGTTACAAGTAGTAACAAAAATTGTTGACTATGAGCTTGGTCCAGGTCAAACCTACGAAGGGGTTTGGCATGTGGAAGGAATGTCGCACGAAGAAATCGTGGCCACAGCAATCTACTTTATTGACCGAGACGCAGAAATTGAAGGAGGTGATATTCTCTTCAAGCGAGCATTTCACAAGCAAGAAGCAATGTTCATCTATTCGAGTGTCGATCAAACCCGTCCTCCAGAACTCGAGGACAAAATTGACGAAGGCTTGATGCCACTTGGTCAGGTCGAAACATTGGCTGGGCGATTGTTGGTTTTCCCCAACAGTCATGTGCACAAAGTGACGGAACTGAAGAATACTTCCACTACAAAGGACACTGAAAGCAAGAAGAAACGAAGAATTATTGTATTCTTCTTGGTCAATCCAGAACGACGCATCGTATCCACAAGAGAGGTGGCTGCCCAACAAGAACATGCTGGGGGTTCAATGAAACGAAGTGACGCCTTTGAGCACCGTCTGAAGCTCATGGAGGAGCGAAAGTATACAAAGCAAGATTGGAATGTCCGAGAGATTGAGCTCTGTGAGCACTAGGGTGGCTCCAATATGATCACTAATGGAGCTTTTCATCATCAGATTATTGGGCTGTTTGTGAAACGAACTGAAAGAAATGTCAGACAGGATCTCCATTCAACTCACATTCTGTACAGCAAGTAGAGCTGTTTTATTGTGATCCGCGTACACAAAGGCAATACTAAATCTTTCGCAACATGTACCTAGGATAATAGAAAAAGGCATTGCACCCACAAATAGACTAAATCTTTAGTATGCCTGAAAACCCAGCAGGAGGAGCAACAGCAAATGGACCGGTACACACAAAGATTTCGAATTCGTTGCGCTTGAATCTTCCGGTCGCAAAGGTGTTGGAATTGGTGTAGTATCCCATATAGAGGCATTGGTTGGACTTGTGCTTCCACTTATTGTTGGAAGTGGTGTAGGATCCCATATCGGGACATTGGTTGGGCTTGTGCTTCCACTTATTGCTGGAAGTGGTGTAGTATCCGATAACGGAACATTGGTTGGATTTGTGCTTCCATTTATTGTTGGAATTGCTGTACTATCTGATGCCGGGGCATTGGTTGGATTTGTGCTTCCACTTGTTGTTGGAATTGTTGGCGGGGCATCGGTTGGGCTAAAGCTTGCGCTTATTGTTGAAATTGGTGTATTTGATGGAGCATTGGTTGGACTTGCACTGCACTTGAAAAGTCTCTTCCAAGCATCACTCCACTGGCAAACGATAGATTCATCGAGAGCAACAGTTCTGTCAAATATTCTCTCCGCCCTCGTGACTTTCGTAACATTCCAGGACGACAAGTCTTGGTCAAAGGACATGGCCCGGTAGAACATTAATGTCATATCTGTAACAGATGACACATCCCATGAAGACAAGTCTTGATTGAAAGATGTGGCACCGTAGAACATGAAGGCCATGTCAGTTACAGAAGAAACGTCCCATAATGACAAATCTCCATTGAACGATGATGCATCGATGAACATGGATAGCATGTCTGTGACGGAAGAAACATTCCATGATGAAATGTCGCCATTGAACGATGTTGCCTCGTTGAACGTCCGTCGCATGTTTGTAACGGAAGAGACGTCCCACGATGACAAGTCTTGGTTAAAAGATGTGGCCTGGTAGAACATGGATTCCATATTTGTAACGGAAGAAACATTCCATGATGACAAATCTTGATCGAAGGATGATGCGCCATCGAACATTGAAAATGTGCTGACGATGGAGGAGACGTCCCATGATGACAAGTCTTGATTGAAAGATTTGGCCTTGTGGAACATGGATTCCATATTTGTAACCGATGAAACATTCCAGGATGACAAGTCTTGATTGAAGGATGATGCCCCGCTGAACATGTTCCCTGTGGTAATGACAGAAGAGACATCCCATGATGACAAGTCTTGATTGAAGGATGACGCATAGAAGAACATGGACCCCATGTTAGATACAGAAGAAACATCCCACAATGACAAGTCTCCGTTGAACAATGGTGCCTCGTAGAACATGGCTGCCATATCTGTAACGGATGAAACATCCCATGATGACAAGTCTCCGCTGAACGATGATGCCTGGTTGAACATGTATTGCATGTCTAGGACAGAAGAAACATCCCATGATGAAATGTCGCCATTGAACGATGTTGCCTCGTCGAACATCTGTCGCATGTTTGTAACGGAAGAGACGTCCCACGATGACAAGTCTTGATTGAAAGATGTGGCCTTGTAGAACATGGATTCCATATTTGTAACGGATGAAACATCCCATGATGAAATCTCATCATTGAAGTCAAATGATCCAGTAAACATATAACTCATCTCCGCAAATAATTCCATCATGTTGGTGACGGAAGAAACACACCAGGATCCCATAGGCCAACCATACTTTTGCACGACCCAGTTGTTGCAGTTGTTGGTGTCAGAACAACCTTCGCTGATGAACTGATCGACGGCTTCTCGTAGTTCAATCTGTTCGCTGAAGCAAGCACATCCATTGGCATTGACTTGTTGTTGCGCCGAAACGTCGTCGTTGGAACAGCTGAAGATGCCCGAAGACGATGCGCTTGTAGTAATGGAAGGTGCCAACATCAAACACCAGATGATCGTCGAAACGAAAAGTGATGAGACTCGAACCATTGTCTTGGTTTTCTTATGTTTGTTAGTGGCGACGATGAGTGACTGACTGACTGACTCACTCTGCAACAAGAGAGAAGGAGTGTTGGTGCTCCTTTTGGCAATCTATATTGATGCCGCGTATTTATTTGAGTGCTTTTCGTTCATCGTACAGCTATATGATGAGCAATGCCGCATATTGTTTGGGTCCTATATACCGTACCTATATGGTACTGTAATGTGCCGCATATCGTGTGGGTCCTATATATATTGCATATGAATGCAGAAGATTGAATACTGAAATCTACCAATTTTCAAATACGCATTGCGAACACAAAAGGCGTATTGATTTCGGATTCTGGGGCAGGTGTACTTATCTGCTGGGGGCCACATTTGTGTCAAAATAAAAGTGTATATTGTATAGTGTACGACATATTGGTATCAACTTTGGGCGGTGGTCTGGAGTGCTATGGTGGTCAAGAGATTCTAGGATGGCGTAAACTGTTGCCGTGTTCGTACTGCCGAATCAATTGAAGAGCCAAGCAGCAGCCACCGCCACGGCCAAGAACAATAGGGTGAAAGTCCACCTCTCTTTATCCTTTCGCATGGCAATCAAACAATTGTAACTAATATAAGATAAAAACAGTTCTTACCAAAAAGTACCTTTGAAAATAGCTATAGTGGTGACAGGGAGGGTATACTAAACGTTATCATTGTCTCTTTAGGGGAATATTGTTATGTGGGACGAGCGACGGACTTGTCTTGCCCCAAGATGACGAGTTCAGTGTCTCCGCAGTGGGCTCCTCACACTCATTTCTGCTGCTCTTGCTTCTACTGAGTAAAAGAAGTAGTCTTCAGTGAGCTCAATCGTGTCCGTGCCATTATCTCTATTATACCGAAACCCTAATAGTTCCGCCAAGATTTTGATCTTCTTTGCCTCTTCCACCAACCCACCTCCGCAATCTTGAGTCATAGACTAGCAAACACTTCTTTTAGAAACGCCTTCCATCCATTTTGAAATCCTTTCTCCCTTGCTCATCAACGTAGCACGTCTTCTTGTTCGCGTTGTTGTTGGAAAACTAGTCTGGAACAAGCTGAGATTTTGCTGAATATCCTGATGACCTGCCACCTATCATCGTAACAGTGAAGTGCAGTGGTGCCTTGGAGTACCACTTTAGGAAATTCATGAAGGAGCGCAAGTAGATCAAACACAATGAAACCAAAGTAGGGCTTTGTGGGTAGTACTGAAGAACAGGTCGTGGGCGTTGTCGCCTCTATAATAGTATCATTGCCGCCGTCGTGACTTGGGTCGTGTAACACCCGACACTAGGCTCTATAAAGGCTGTGCTTGTTCTAGAATTATTACCAATATACTTGAAATCGCTGACCTACTCAGGTGACGATGGCTTGAAATCGAGGGAAAAGCCCGTGGATCTTTGATGTCGAATTGCGACCTCAACTGCCTCCTCAAGACAGTGTGCTGCAAATTCACAGTGGATAAAATGAAAAGTTGCGAGGCGGAAGATGTACCGGAATACTCTTTTTCATCGATGAAATTCGCTTGCTCTAATAATTTTTGTTGGAAA